>OY987286.1:11842599-12057020 GCA_963920785.1 Sphagnum contortum | reverse complement strand
TTTTCCTTTTAAATGCTTGAATGTGTCACCGTAATAAATCATAATATCATTGCAAGGCCACGTCCTTGCCCATTGTGTTGGGTGTGTCACCTAGATTGCCCTAATTGGCTTAGTTGTGCTTGTGATTTGAATCAACGGTGGGGAAAACTATAGTGATTCTGAATCCTTGGCATCCACATGTTCCACATTTTTTTAATTTAAAAAAACCATTTAAATTTAGCCTTTTTTTTAAATAAAAAATTTAGAATTTAAAAGAGAAACATTTAACTTGGCCCAATTTCATTTTAAGCAAGATTTTTTCCAAAAAAATTTAAAATTTATTTTTAATGCCACCAACATCAAAGCCAAATAAATGACCACACATATGCAAATAGATGTTAGGGAGGGCCATTTGCAACTTAGACCTTTTTCCCAAAACCAATCTAAGGAATATATGGGGTATGATGTCTTATAACCATGGGGACCTGGTAATTAGGTACCCATGGTTATAAGACATCATGGTCATTTTTTTTAGCTTTTGGGTGCCATTGGCACTAGGTTATGACAAAATCTAGCATAGTTAACTTTTGGGGAGTTATTTGGCTAAGGAATATATATATATATATAATGATTTTTAAAAGGCTGCTTTATTTTTCTTGTGGAAAAAAAAAGGCTATATCATAAGATTTTCCTTCTAAAATAGGCTAAGTTCCAAAATTTTATGTGTATAACAATGTGACAAACAAAATTAATTTTTTTAGTTCTTAAGCTCTATGAACATTAGATTTTTATGGTCTTCTAGCAAGTTTGGCTCAATCATCCATACTAAAATTTGAGAAGTTCAAACAAAGTTTATTTTAATTTTCAACAATATAGTGTCAAATTTCAATTTCATAGTGTTAATTTAAATTAATGTCATTTATGGAAGAATTGAATTTCTAAATTTCCCATTGCAAGATAAATGGCCTGAAAAATAAAAACAAAACACAGATTTAATTAACAATGAAACATATTAAACATATTACAATAATTACATACTTATTACTAACATAGGTATTAGCCTTTAGGCAATGGAAGTTACTATTAGCCTTTAGGTTCAAACACTTAGAGTCAATCAAATGCATATATGTTACAAGGATATGGGTTTAGGATTGTGGGCATTGAAGTTGAATGATTAATTTGTTTAAATTTGGAGTTTGGATTGTGGGTAAAGGTGCTTTGAAGCAAGAAAATTGAATCTTAACACCATGATCATCATTCATAATACATACAAGGAGGCCACTCCTTGTATATTTAGAAAGCATTTAAAATAAAAGAATCTTTTAAAATATTTTACGCAATAATAAAATATTTTAAATGTATTCCAAATACATTTTAAATATATTTTCATAAAGAATCAATAGAAACCTATTTAAATTTAAAGAACTTACATATATTAAAGTTGCACCTTATTTTTTTGCATGTCATTTGAAATAAAATGGAATCACCTCCCTAGGTAATACATATGGCAACTATTCAATGAGTTGGTGATCCAAAGAACAAAAGGTTAACCAAAATTTTCAAAGATACAGAACACATTAAACATCACCATAGAATGTCCTCTCATTTCTTCAAGATTCAATTGCCACCTCATAAGGGAATTGAGACAATGTGAAAATTTATTGCAGATACATTGTCACATCCATGGCGAGATGGGGACCCAACTTATTATGAAGGCTACATTTCAAGAATTTCAAGCTTGAACAACAAATTCATCTTCCACATAGCCCAAAATAAGGACAATGTCATTGTTTATTTCAACGAGTTTGAGATATTTAAATAGGTTATGAAACAACATGTTGGAACTTGAAATGATGCACCATAATCAAATGGGGGGTTCAAATCAAGGGGAAGTTGGGTGATGGTAGCCTTGGCTTGACTTCTCATTGTCATTTTGGAAAAGCTTTGCTTCAAGTCAAGGGTTGATTTAAAGAGAATTTCAAGGATTTAAAGTTTTAGTTCCTTTGCAAGTGCCATGCAAAAACCTAAATAATGATACTTCAGAATTACAAAGGTGTGTTGTAAAAGAAATTTCAACATTCTCCTAAAGCCATTATTGTGGGTAATTGATCTTCAATGCATTAAGAACTTCATGAAATGGAAACTTAATGTCCAATTTAGATAGTAATGACAAGTAGCAATTTTTACAACATTCAATCCATCCCACATACATGAGCAACACGTTACAACCTACAACTTGCAAAACAACAAAGATGTAAAAGAACAAATGAGACTCAAAAGAAAAACCCAAGATGATTATTTCCACACCATTTACACATTGGTCCATGACCCCCTTTTTAGAATGTTTTCTCTTATTGTTTTGTCATTATGCATGTAGAAAATTTGAATACCATTCACATAGTGATGACATTCTTGGTGCGAGAATGTTATGGAAGCCCAAAGAAGCAAGAATTTTAAAGAATTTTATAGATCAACCAGTGTAATTTGGTAAACATTCGCGGGTTAAGAATGTTATGACAAGGTGCTAAATGAAATTTTTTAAAGAATTTTAATGTGCAAAATGAAGAATGTCATCACTAGGACCATTCATAATAAAAATAAAATGTTGTAGATATAATTCAAAGATCTATTACCACTTTAAGGTGATGGATTCATGAGTGCCATCTAGTAAAGAATGGTATTCTTTGAGTGTGTCCACTTGATATTTTGTGGCAAGATCGACAAAGAGGGCATACAACTAGGATTGACAAATCTTGGTCGAAATAACAAAATTTTATAAAAATATTGTAGTGCTTGGGGAAAACTTGATGAAGGTATGCATTGCTTCTAAGAGGTGGAGGACAAGAAATAAAAACAATAAAACATCCAAATCAACCAAAAGCTCAAAGTTGGTTGCAATTTGAAAATTTGTGACCATGTGTTTAGGCCCATCTTCATCAAAATAGTCACATATTCTACCATCACCCTCTTTGCAAGGCCAAACATGGAAATCCACCTCGTCTTAACATTTTTTAGTAGTTCAAAATCTTTAGTCACCACGATGTCAAATAATTTTGTGAATTCCAAATGATGCTAGGGCCTCTTGCAAAAATATTGGTACAAATATTCAAACAATACCTCTAGTCAATGCACCAACATAAAAGTAGATAGGGTTTGCACATTAAAATTAACTCGGTGAAAAACAAAATGCAAATCTAAGTTAAAAGAGCCCAAGATTTATAAATCTTGACTATAACATTAGATTTAGTGACCACTTGCACCATTAGCACCAAAAACAACAAGCTTTGCTACAATTTTATTTTCACCTAAACTTTTTCATTCAACAAAAGTACATAATGCATTTTGTCAATTTGTCAACACCAAACCCACCCACAACTTGAACAATGGACAATAACAATAGAATTTACATTTAATTGTTCATCACATAAACATTTTTTCAAAACTTGCAAGTGAATATGTTCATCCATCACCAGGCCTCTCTATATACGAAACAATCCCTATGTTATGTTTTTCAATAAAATACGGCGCGTTATAGAAAGAAAATAAGAAATATATGGAATTTATTCATAAATCTCTTCTATCATTGGCTTTCATTGCTAATTCTTCAACAAAGAGTGAATCTAACAACAATGTAAGATCCTTTCAAGTGAAAAAGGAGTAATATTCGATCGGTGTAAATCCTTTTCCCATTTCAAAATTGAGAAATCGTTTTCAACGGTGGCCGTGTAGGGGAAAGGAGAAGCCAAGCCCCCACAAAACTCCATTAGCTCAGGAAACTGGTCCTTAATGCATGGGGTCTTCCAAGCGTCACTGAAGTCTGTCTGTTCATTATGATGAGCCATGGCAATTTGGAGCCTTGGCTCCTTGCTGACGACATTCAGAAGCTTCTTGTGTTGATCCACAATCAAATCAATGGAATTCTGAGTTAAGGAAACTGATAGTCGATTGTGGAATTTCGGGACTAACTGAACGATGTCGCATGGTTTCAACACTAGCAATTTGTGTGGCAAGCAAGGAGGCATGCCATCGGTACTGGCGTCGTTCATTTCATTACGCAAAGCCTCGACTAAGCTCAACTCGTTGACGATCGACATAAGGATTTCGCCAACGGCATCCAGAACTTCAATGCATTCTTCTGGCTCTAACGCATCAAGAATTTGGCTGGCAAAGATGCCCTGATCTTAAATGAATCCCCTTAGGTCAGCGTAACTAACTTGCCTCTCCCCAATAATAATGATGTCCTGCATGACCGGTAAAGTGTCATCATCGGGAGTGAGTTCCACGAAAGCAAAACGCTGTAAAGAATCCAACAATGATTGAACAGTAGCTATTTGCTGCTGTAAAGTCACTCGCTAGCCTTGCAAGCTCTCGACGCATTCATTAACGTGCGTTGAGATCTCGCTAATGATAGAGATCAAGATCCAGAAAATAGGAGTTGGAAGCTAGTCAAAACAATTGGATGGTTCCGTTTCAACAATGTATGTTACAATTTCCGATCACTTCTCAACCATAAATCGAGCAACGTGCGACATAGAAGCCCATCGAGTGGTTGAAAGGTTCGGACATATGGCTTGCATTTCCTCAACGAGGTTCTTTTGGCGCCTCAAGAACGAAATAATGGAGGTAAGCATCTTGTAAAAGTTACAACCTATTCGCTTGCAAACCTTTTGCATAATGATGTCTATTTGATGCAACAGACCACCACACTCGCATGAAGTTTGGCTTCACAATGTTTTGGATCCGTGTCACAACTCCAGAAAGACCCCTAGTCATATTTGCTGCCCCGTCCGTAGAGTAACCGATCAACTTGTCTTTCCATAAACGACAGACAACGTCAAACAGTTTTTCAAACATCTCGAACGTGGCCAAACCAGTGTGCCGACCAGCAAATGGGAGAGTAATTAGATGAAGGTTTTCTAGAGCAGAGTTCTGATATTACCGAATGCAAACATCAACCCAAGAGGTTTGCTGAAGGTCGGTTGACGCGTCAAACGCCACTGAAAACACCCATTTGCTGCATAGAACTTGCGAAATGTGTTCAATAAAAAAAACACATGTAACTTTGGCATAGGAAGCAACCAAGTAATCGCTACAAGCTTTGGAATGTCGCAAACCTCTTTTGCATCATGAATTGCATTTGTAGCCATGGCAAATGACATTCCACGTCCAACATAACGCATCGCTAGCAAGAATTGTTTTGATTTGGTGGTCTCTATGAGATAGCTACCGTCTTCCTTTCGTTTAAAAAAAGACAATGCGTTTTCACGTGTTTGCCCTTCCATGTCGGCTGGATGCCAGAGCATGTCAATCACAACATCAATGATGCTAATATTGACAGTCAATGTGATAGCTTCAGATTGGGGTTCGATGTAATGGCATATAGTTTCAACGTGCTTGACAGCGACGTTGAAATATTTCGATTTCTCCTGATGTGCTAGCCCTTGGTATTCTTCCCATCGAGTTTTGTGATTCAAGCAAAGGTGTTGCGTGTAATTATCGGTTCGAAATGGAAGTCCTTCGAACGTCCAAGTCGTCAACGATTTTTTAGAAGAGCCTTCGTGACCAAAGCATATGCAAAATTGGCAGTGGGCAACAACAACTTCAGAAGACATCGAGTCGCGAGTTGTAATGGAAAGTCCATATTGTATGGCGTGTTTTGTCTGGAAGGGCGTCTTGCAAGCTCCAACTTTGTAGGGACGTTTCGAAGCAGGCTCAGGGGTCTCCATTGATCGAGCAAAAAAGCAGTAAATGGCAAGGGAATGTTGTTTGGTGATCCAGAAATGCGCCACGGACTTTCAAAACTGAAATAAAGTTGTTTTTTGATATCGTTAAAAAATGGCACCTTACGAAAATGAAATACGAAACTTACAAATTCTATTAATAGATTTCCGTATATAGAGAGGCCTGCCCATCACCCACCCAAATGTGTGAGTGTAATGTTTTTTGAACATTTTTTTCATTTAAAAAAAATCAAACAAATGTTTCAAAGATTCATACTACAACATGGGTTGGCCATTTTGTAAAATATGGAAAGAAGCATAATATTACACAACCTTATGTCAATTATCCCCAAGTTCAATATTATCAATTTATTACAAAAAGATTCAGGATGTTGAGCATTGAATAGGGCAAGGTTGTGATAGTGCTTATTGTTTGTTTCATGGTAAATCTAGTTTTTTTTCAAGCCTTTACAAGGCATGTCATGTTTTACTTGATACTTTAGGCCATATATTTCTTCAATTTGTCCAATTTAGGAACAATGCATTTGGGCACACCTACAATGGTAGAACAAATGGTGCACTTTATTGATACAAGCACCCCATCAATAATCTTCAAATTTGCCCAAACAAACTTAGTTGCCCAAGTGTCTTTCCATTTTTGTTATCAAAATTTTTGTCACAAATTTTTGGGTGTAGGTTCTTGCATCAAATTAAATGACAGGCCAATTAGAGCTTCAAGGGTACCAAGCTTAGGTGGATGAGGAAGAGAACAATTAGAAAGAAGATGCCACCAAGCTTGCAACAATATAAGTTTTCTTGTTGATGTTGCATCACAATTGAAGGAAAACAAATTTAACTTTAAAGTTTGATGGCAACTTCAACATCACCATTGATAATGAACACAACAAAATTAGAACTCAAAACTTGAAAACAACCTTGAAGATAGAACTTTTGTGTAATGTGAATGTGTTGACAATAATGCCTTAAAGCCTAAACCCATATGTGCACTATGCAGCCAACAAAACCTTTAAGACATGTGAAAAGTTGAAAATCTTTGGATTTTGGGTGCAAATTGATAACAACAATAGGAAACCTTAAAGCAACCAAAACCCAATACACATAATCTTCATTCTTTAATTTTATAAACAATCTTGATCTAATTAAATAATGAACAAACTTCAAATTTCGACCATTACATCTTACAATGCAACATATTTTATAAACGTTGAAGGTTGAGGTGAAATTACTTTGCTCAGTGCACTTTGTTAAGTTGCAACTTGGGACTTGGTGTGTTGTTGCTTGTTGGATGGTAGTATGAGCACCATTGAAGTTGGAACTTCCAAGTTCATTGATACATGATAGACATTTGCAGTCACCATATTGCTTCATGAATATTCAACAAAGGTGTTGACCTTCCACTTTGAATGTCGATTGATGTTTGATACTTGAACCCACTATATTGCTTCATGAACATTCAACAAAGATGTTACCTTCCACTTTGAATGTTGATTGACGTTTGACTTGAACCCACTATATTGCTTCATGAATATTCAACAAAGATGTTGGCCTTCCACTTTGAATGTTGATTGACGAAGATATAGTGATTCCAATACATAATGATCATGGACATATGATTTCTGACTATTTGATGTCATTTTTTCCCCTTTTAAATCCCTTTTTAAACACCTTTTTTTTTCTTTTTTCTTTTTTTTGGAATATAAATATCTGGTGATATTTAGCCAGGAAAAAAAAAGACTGGTAGGTTAGGTACCCTCTTCTACCCACACTCCCCAATTCTGAATGGACAAACCCACTAAATGAGTCCCATGTGTACTAACTAAATAATTGGTAAAAAAAAGGTACCAAAAATCCCAAGGTGAAGAGGCTTTTTTATTGGGGTGAAATGAAACCCTTGTTGCTGTTTGGCTTTTGTTCTTCAAGGCTGTTTTTAAAAAAAAATTAGGGCTGTGCGAGCACAACAATTTGCTCAGTTTTGAGTCTGCAAGTGAGGAATTAAAAAACCTACATACATCCCAGTTTTTAGTATAAAGTGTACAAAATCCCAACCTAAAAAAAAGGCTAAAAAACAGCCTTAATCCTATACTTACTTCTCTCTCTCTCTCTCTCTCACTCAAATTATAACTCTAGTCTACATGATAAACCCCCCTAGTAGTTAGATGATAGCCAAGAGGTGCAGCTACATATGTATGTATGTATGTATGGATGGATTTACCTACTATTTATGTACTTACCTACCTACCTACCTCTCTCTCTAAATATCCATCTAGCTAGCAAATTACAATGTGTGTACCTCTCTATTTATGGGCCTCAATTTATGTAGCCAGTCAGCTAGGCAAGGTGATCACTTTACCATGAATGGTGAAATTAACCCCATGCCTCTCTCCTCCTTTTCCTGGGTTAACTTACTTATTATAAGGGTGTCCTGTCTGTTTTCACAGCCAAGCAAGCAAGCAAGCAAGGGAGCAAGGGAGGGAGGGAGAAGACTAGTGGATTTCAAGCTGGTGCAATTCCTGAGTCCTGACTCTGGTGAGAGATTGCACAACAAAAGTTGCAAGAGTTTTCCAATTTCATGAATGGGGCAAGATCCAAAACCTTGGACCCCTCCTTCAGGCTCCTCACTTGCTTGCTTCTTCAAGAAAAAATGATTGAGCTCTTATTAGACTAGTACTAGAGCATCATGCATCATGAGTCAGTTAAGGTGCAAGTAAGTAAGTAAGTAAGTAAGTAATGTCATGGTTGGTGCATGATCATCAGCATTGGGTGGTGAAAGAAACTGCGTAGTAGTCGTAGTAGCAGCAACTGGAATGATATGAATTTAGTGAAATGGAATCGCACTGGAATGCAAAGCCCATCATGTTTTCTTTTGTTGTAGTGAAAGATCAGTTGTAGTGAGAGATCCATCCGACAGAAAGGGAGAGCTGCCAAGGTTGCAGCAGAAGAAGAAGAAGAAGAAGAAGAAATTCAAGTGACTGTGGATGTAGCTGCATTGCAACGTTGAGGTCCCTCCCTCCCCCCACAATCCATGAATATGTTCAATGGGTAAGTAAGTCACATGCAGATCTTCATCATAGAGCGCTTGTTAGACTAGTACTAAAGCTAGAGATATAAACCAGAAGTTATGGGCGGTAGTCGCGGGGAAGGCCGGGTTGCTGCAACAACCCACCAACTGCAGCAGCAGCAGCAGCAGCAGTGCCACAATGGTGAAAACCACCGGCCCATCGCAAAAGTAACAGCAGCAGCAGCAGCTCCAGTTCTGCTTCTATCAAGAAAGGAACGCATCAACATTGCACAAAGTCATGGTCTCGCGCAGTCACAGTTGTCCTCCAGCAGCTCTTGTCCCTTGAGCTGGTTACCATTTCATGCTTCGCTCGCTCTCAACCTCGCTCTCGTCTACTACATATGCTTAAGCTTATCTCCAGACCGAGCACTGCAACATGATGATCATGGAATTAGGTGCAGCAGCTTGTCAAACCATCATCATCATCATCATCATCATCAGCAGCAGCAGCAGCAGCAGTTGCTGCATCGATCACCACGCAGTGCAGCAGCAAGCCCAAATGTTCTCTGCAACAACACTAGACTTACTACCAGCTTTTCAAGAGACCCCTGGGAGGAGCCGGTAGTACTGCAGGCCGACGACGACTCCCCATGTGTTTCATGTGCGCCGGCGCCGGTACTTGAAGGTAGCTCCTATGTCTCATTTTCCGCCCTGGATCACGCTCGAGAATGCTCCAGCAATGGGCACTTTGTGGTGTTGGATCAGCAACAGCAGAAGAAAGCAGTGGGGAGAAGAATTGGAGCTTGCCACTGCCATCCTTGCTTCGCGGGTCCTCGATGTGCTGAGCTCGCAACCAACTGCATCCTCAACCTTTCCATGTGAGGAACAAGACCAGATCACTACTACTACTACTACTACTACTGTCTGTCGAGAAGAACTTACGCAATTGCTTCTCTTACAGTCTGCCGCTGCGAATGCACATCATGGGTGGTGGACTGATGGGATTCTCTGTGGGTTGGTTGGTTGTTGTTGTTGTGTTGTGTGCAGTGGGGATCCGACGATCTTCGAGTCTTACTGGCTCACTCTTGGATCGCAAGCCACCACTGTCATCCCGGCGTGGCAAGGAATGAGCTACTTCGCGCATAAACACAACGCGTTCCTGTTCGTGGACCATCATCTGGAGCTCACAATCCGCGAATTGCACACTCTGGTGGGAAACGCTGTGACACAAGACCGCTACATTCTACTGGGCGTGGGTTCCACTCAACTCTTCCAAGCTGCCATCTACGCCCTCGCTGCAAATCTTCCCGAGAACTCGACGCCCACGCCCACTACGTCTGATCCCATCAAGATCGTGTCTGCCGTCCCATTCTATTCGGTATTGTCTCATCATCGATCTCATGCATGAATAATTCCTGGACTAGACCAGCTGCTTCTCATGGACTAGCTTCTGAACCTTCACTTTCCTTGTGCACTGCAGTCGTACGCAGAAGCTGTGGATTATCAAAAGTCAGCCAAGTACAAATGGGCAGGAGATGCAACCAAGTTCCAGCAAGTAGCTGCAGCAGGAGGAGGAGGAAGAAATCATGACCGTGCTGCTTCTTTCATTGAGGTAGTGACGTCTCCCAGCAATCCAGAAGGGAGCATCTGTCAAGCTGTGCTTCAACATCAAGAAGGTGGTGCAGCAGGAGGAGGCCCACAGCAGGGATCTTCTTCTTCTACTTCTTCTTCTACAATCCATGACCTTGCATACTACTGGCCGCAGTACACTCCCATCACTGCTCCTGCTGACAATCCTCTCATGCTCTTCACTTTCTCCAAGATCACAGGCCATGCAGGTACCCGTCTTGGGTAAGTTCACAGCAACACTTGGCAGCTCTCAGATCTTGCAGTGACTCTCAAATCCAAGCTGCTCCTCTCTAAGTGCTGAACAAGTTTGCCATTCTTCTTTTGGGCAAAGTTTTGCAATCCAAGCTCTGGTGCTAACTCTTTTGCAAAATTTCTTCTTTTTGGGACTTTTGCAATCTAAGCTCCAGTGCTAAGTCTTTTACCAAATTTCTTCTTTTTGGGGCTTTTGCAATCTAAGCTCCAGTGCTAAGTCTTTTACCAAATTTCTTCTTTTTGGGGCTTTTGCAATCCAAGCTCCAGTGCTAAGTCTTTTACCGAATTTCTTCTTTTTGGGACTTTTGCAATCCAAGCTCCAGTGCTAAGTCTTTTACCCAATTTCTTCTTTTTGGGACTTTTGCAATCCAAGCTCCAGTGCTAAGTCTTTTGCCCAATTTCTTCTTTTGTTGCAATTTGCAATCCAAGCTCCAGTGAGTGCTTCTTTTTCCAATCTTCTTTTTGGCAAAAGTTTTGCAATCCAAACTCCAGTGCTAAGTCTTTGAACCAATTCCTTCTTTTGAGTATTTTGCAATCCAAGCTCCAGTGCTAAGTCATTTGCCAAATTTCTTGCTTTGGGCATTTTGCAATCCAATTAGCTCCAGTGCTTCTGTTTTTTGCCATTCTTCTTTCTGCATTTTGCAGTGCACCTGTGCACAGGCACAGGGTTAATTAGTTGGTCAGCCTTTCATGCTACAGACTATCTGAATTTGGTGCTGAACCTGACACAAGCTGTCTCTGCCAAGTTTCCTTGATCAATCTGGTTTGTCCTTGAAGGTTTGGATACTGAAAGAAATCTGCAAGACCTTACCTTTGTCCTGAAGCACATGTTGAAAAGAAAAATTGCACTACATGGAAAGGTCAAGTATGTGCCCATTGTGTTGAGTAAGGTGCCAGGCAAGCCTGTTATAGCGAGCTAGGTGATGCACCCAACATAATGCACAAGGGTGAGACCATTCCACGACATTAAGGTCTTGGGTGGTAGATTCAACCAAATAAAATTTCATGTACAACAGAGATTTTAGTCCATATTGCGAATGTCTGATCATCATCATCACAGGAAGATTATGTCATATAATGTGGTCAAGAAAATGACATAATGTGCCATGGTCCCAGACCTTAAGTGTACTTTGAAGGCTGAAGCTTATGGAAGCTACTGAGAGCTGTGATCTATCTAAGAGGACTCTTTGTGGGCATGAATGACTTTTCTGCTGCAGTTGGGCGATTGTGGAAGACAAGAGAATTGCAATGAAGATGTTTGAGTATATCAGAGTGAACACATTGGGTGTGTCACAAGATGCACAAAGGCGAGCTTTTACACTGATCCGCACCATCATTGATGGCTATAAAAAACAGGAACAAGAAATCAAGCAGCATGTCAATCATCATGGTGAAGAAGAAGAAGAAGAAGAAGAAGAAGAAGATCATCTTAGACATGATTGCAGCAGCACACAAGTTGGGTCTGTAAATGCTGAAAGGATTGGGTTTGCAGATATTGAAAGGGTTCCAACAGGGTCTTCTGATGCTCCTCCAAGGATGCCATTCTTTCACTACATCCAGGCACTTTTGGAGGAGAGATGGAGAAGGATTGTATCTGTATTGGAAGGCAACTCTCTTTTCACCCTGCCAGTTTATGATGAGGCATTCTGCACCTTCTTAGGCAAAACTTTTCGACCTAACCCAGGTATGTATTATAACCTAATATGTTACAAACATCTATCTATCTATCTATCTATCTTATCACCAATTGTGGAGAGAAAATTAGTATACCGCATACTAACATTGTTAAACTATGATAAACATTACACCACATCTAATTTCACCAGTGCAATGTATGAAACCCAACAATTGTTAAACAATGGTAGAAATTATACCACATCTAATCTAATTTCACCATTGAAATGGATGAAACCCAAACAATTTGAAGACACAAATTTGTTGAAGTGCCCAAGTTCATTGAGAAAAAATATGGTTTGGAAGTATGTACAATGATATATTTGGTAGAGATCCTGAAAGAAGCATGGAATGCAACTTCCTTTTTATTTTTCCTCAATCCCAGCTTCGTTGCCATGCCGTGCCATCAATCAGACATAATATTATTTCCAAGGATCAGATCATCGTGGGGAGATCAATTTCCAGAGTATGGTGGCAGGTGCAAGTACTTCAGAGAGATGATATGACTATGATTGAAATGTACAAAAAATTGCTTGCAGAAGCAAATTTGAGAAACTTGGTCTCTTTTTTGTTTTGTCTAATGTAATGTGTTGGGTTTGGTTTGGTTTGGTTTGGGTTTTGGGTTTGGGTTTGGGTGGGTTTATTTTTTTGGGGTTTTGTTTTGGCAGCTTTTCTTTGGCTCAAGTGCACAAATGGGCAAGATTGTGGCAAACTACTACTCAAATATGGTATTGCAACACGTGAAGGGCCATCATTTGGAGTTTCATCTGCATTTGTGCGTCTTAGCTTACTCGACCGGGACCCCCTTTTTGATCTCCTTTTGCAAAGGCTTGCTTCCATCAGATAGATAGATCCATGAAATTGTGCTTACACAAGAAAAAATCTTCTTTGCAAAATCTTCTTGTTATGACAAAACTGTTTGGCTGCTGACTAATTCTCTTCCACTTGGGGATATGTCAGTTTGTATTGCCTCTCTACTTACACCCTCCTCTGTAGCAAGTTTTTCACAATTTTAGGTGTTGAAAAAGCTCTGCATCTAGTAGTAGGATTGGGTGGGCAATCCATGACAAATCTGACACAATATCAACTTAGCAAAGGATATCTCATTCTGGTGGTGTGGCTCAAAAACTGTTGCACCCCTAAGGGAACTCACAAGTTGGGTTTCAAAACCTTAAACCCTAGTCATGGGTTAACCCTTCTTGTAAGATTGATGGTGGGTACCACAAGTGGGGAAGGGGGGGGGTTATTATGGCTGAAAAGAGGCTCATATTGTGCTAGATGGAAAAAAAATTCCAGCTTATGTATGAAGATGGCCTCCGCAAATGTCTTATACACCTATGTGTGAATATGCTTCATTTGAGTACAAAATATTTCTTGGATATTTGCTTGTTGAAGCTTAATATTAGGGTGGAATCTGAAACAATGGACATGTTCAATTTCACCATCACCACCTTGTAACATCCTAGCCCATGGAAATTGTGACACCTAATTATCTTGACATTTATGACTAAGCTCATAGTTTTGTTTCTTTTTTCTATGTTGATGTTTTATCAAGCACCTTGACAATGTGATAGTCTTTTTTTATCCAAGGGGATATAGGTGGCAATCCACCTAGGCAAATTAAAAGCAATATAGGGTCATTGTGTCGTAGCATACAAATTCACTTCATTAGTTATGCCAAATGATGAAATATTTTCAAAACTAGAGAAGATGGATGAATAGAAAAACTTCAATGACCTCCCATCATCAACATGGTTGCAAGATATGGTGACTCAATTTTGGTGGATGTCGCACTCCCAAAAGTCATATTTTTACATTAAAATGGGAAAACATTTTAAAAACCAATGTTAAGTGTGAATTATGTGACGATTAAGGAACTAAAAACGTTTAGATGAACAATAATTCAACTAAACAACTCTTTGACATACATGTGTTAAAAAAGACATCAATGGACAACACAAAATGATTGAAATAAGGACTTTTGAGGCTAAGGTTCAAATTTTGTCATTCCAAAGTTCATAAATATTTGTTGGTTCACATTTTGTAAATTGTTTTTGGGATTTGTGTTTTTTTTTCTACAATGTATCACATATTGAGTTCGTATAAGAGATTTTGAGATGAACTGATATTGAAAAGTTCATTCATTTTTTCAAATAAATTCCAAACACAATTGATGATTTCATTTCTAAAGTTTTTACTATAAGCTTGGTATATATTTATTGAATTTCATCATCATGTACATATTTTTAATGAAGTTGGCAATCTTAATCCATAATTTTTTTTGCAACATTGATAATTTTACTATTTGTTTGAATAAAGTAATTTTATAAAAAGTCCAATGTGACACAAAAAATGAGTCACCCTATCTTACAACTACTCGAATGTTATTGGAATAATGTTTTAACACAAATGATTTTTTCACCATGTCTAGGGTTTCGAACAATGTTGGGTAGATATCATTCTTTTATATATCCATTGATTTCAATTTTAAAAATAGGTTTTAAGAACAATGTTGGATCCTTTTATTTTATTTTATTTTCCATTGAAAATATTTAACAAGGATATCAAAATTGTTTATAAAAAAATCCAAGGTCAAATTCCTTTATGCCAAATATCTCATAAAATAATATTTGATAAATAATATTAGTCAAATATTACCACATCCCAAAACCCAAAATCCAACAATTTTATTCTAAATTAATAATCCATGTAAAAGGGGATGATATTAAATGTCCATAAGTTCACTTCACTCAAACATGTCCTAATAATCTTTTAATTTTTCTTTTAAATAAATAGTGCAAAAGAAGAGCACAAACATGCAAGAAAGAATAACACAAGCAACAAAAGGAAATGCAAGAAGTCTTTGAAATCTCAGTCAAGTTTATGGATTTTTTAAATATCCACATAACACTAGTTTGGACCAATGAAACCTTTGCACAACCAAAATCAATCAACCAAATCTCAACTTCAATTTGAATAATGTTACCACAAATAATTTGAATCGTGCTACCAACTTTAAGCTTAATTTTCAAACATCAAAAGCAAGAATTTCAAGAAACTCCACAACACCAAAACAACTTCATTTTTAAAAACACAAAATTTCCCCCTAGATGGAGGTAGATTGAAAAACCTATGTGTGATTGTAAACAATGGAACAAATCAAGAAAGATTTTCCAAAAAATTATGGTTGGTCATTAACACTTTTAACACATCTTGACTTCCAAATCCTCATAGAATGGTATAGAATAAGGATTCAAAAATATCTCACATTTTGGAAGCACAAAAAAGGCCAAACAATGAACACATTAAAATACAACAATTATGTGTGTGCATTGTGCAATGTAGATTCACAAATATGGGCCATGGTAGTTAAATAATGAAATGGAGCTACCTTTGTCCAATTAATGAACTCAGGATGAAAACCATTAATGAGCTTGATGAAACCCTAGCAAATTGAGGGTGGATTTGGTTGATGTCCAAATGATTCACCTTTATTTGTGTGAACATGATGTAGCTATCTAATGAATAGTTTGAATAGATGTGAGTAGTTGAATAGTAATGACATGACAAAGTGATTTCATTGAGATTTGGTCATAATTGCTCATGGCACAAACAAGATTTGATTATTGTTTCAAATTAATCTCTCAATTTTTCTAAGGGGGGTTTTGTTGACCTTAATTTAGTTTCGCTTTTTGATTGAATTTCATCATGAAACAAAACACTACCCAACACCCACCAATGCACCAATGATTTTGGAAACTCGTTATGAGCAATGACTTAGTTGTGGATGAAGTATATAACTCATGAATCCCCAAGGTTCCACTTTGGTTACCTATCTTAAAACTACCCTACTTCCACCTCACACCACCTAGCTACCTATCTATGAAAGTGGAAAAAGCGCCATAAGTAAGTAGGTAATGTAAGTGGTCATTAGGTATGTAGGTAAGACATAGATAAGACACTTGTCGGTTGCTAGGTATGGAGATGCATGTGAATTGTTAGTACTATGGTTAGCTATGTGGATGGGAATGCAATGTAGCAATGTAGCATGAAGGATGGATGATAAGTGGTCATGAAACTGTTCTCTCTGTTGGGTTTCAGTTCCCTAGCTGGTCACCATGATGTTTATTAGTTCAGTTGCTTTAATTTTTTCTACCTACCTAACTAACAACCCACAAGCAGGTTGTTAGTAAGTAGGTAGTAAAAGACAGCCCTTACAGATGTATAAACTCTCTACTTATCTCATAGTTATCTATTTTTTTCCTACCTATCTATGTGTATATGTGACCTATTTTTCCTACAGAATTGGTTACTAAGGTGAAAACCAAATATTAATTCTGTTGAGGTTCATCCACAACTGGGTAATAACCCGCATCCAGTGGATGGTGCGCTGGTGGGTGCTGGTCCAATGTTGTCAACTTTTTTTGGAGCCCTGCCAAATAAAAAAAAACTGAAACTGGGACTGCATATAAGTGGGAACTACTAATAGCAACCCGCCTGGAGCAATCATTATGATTGGCCAATCAGAAATAGGGAGTAGCAGTCACATCATACTTATTACACTCTTCTCTAGGAGTGTTGTGCACATCATCGCTGCGCCATATACCACCAGCGTCGGCAAACTGTATACATTTGGAGTAGCACAACCGGGTGTCATTCCATTAAAAGATTTGGTTGGAAGGATGGAATTTTATTTTTTTTATTAGTGCCAAATGTTAAGGAGGTTGGAATTTTTTTTTTATAAAAAAACTACTCTAAAAAATCTTTAGTTGATTAGAAAATAAAATAAAAATGGACCCAATTTGGATAAACATAAAAAACACCATCCTATCAATCTAGACAAGTCAATTTGAACCTACACGTTGTGACTAGGTGATCTTTTTTACTAGTAGAATAGTAGATTATTTGATTGATCATTTTGACTAGCAAATAATGGACCATTGGATTATTTTTCTATTTAAATTAAAATTATTTATTTTCTAGATTATTGTATATTTAAATTACAAGTAGGTAAGTAAATGGTAGCCCAACCTGCCTAAATAATCCTACCTAACCTAACTTGTTTAATTACTTTAACTTAGCCTACCTACCTTAGGCCCCTAGGCATGCACATAAGTTACAAGTATAAGGAATTAAACCCCTCACTTTCACAATGATAAACCAAGTCTTTATTAATGGATAACACTAGCAAAAGATGGCAATTTGTGTCAAGCATTTTTATTTCACATCACTACTACATATGTAAGTAAGTAAAATGGTCAAGTAATTAATAAGTAGGTTGGTAGGTAAGTTGTGGATGGTAGATAGGTATTTTGGTAATACATAGATAAGTGGATAGATATGTAGGTAGATAGTAGGTAGAAAAAGCTGATAGGCTACTATCTAGCCTAGAAATTTGGCCTATTAACTAACATAGGATGTTTAATTTGACAATTTATCAAAGAGGTCATTTTAGTCAAGTTCAATGGTCAAAAAATACATATCATTCAAACTTCAAGCCTTTAGTCAAAATGCACATGTCCACTAATCAAGAAGGATTGTTTAGGCAACTTCAACCATTTAAAGACTTGCTTTTTAGTAGTCAAAGGAGACCAATGTTGAACCAAAAGAAAAAAAAATCACCCATTACAAACAAAAATAAAATCATGTAAGAGAGTGAAAAAGGTTAGGGTATGCATGGAACAATGATATCTTGCAAAACTTCTTTCATTGTGGTGTTGTGATCTTTACCATGTTGTTCCTTTTTGTTTTGTTTGCAAGTATAATTGGTATTGTTGTTGTCATTTTACAATTCTTTGCATTGTTGAAAGCTCTAACAAACAACCTATTTCAAATAAACGTTTATTATTCCTAAGTACACTTTACCTTTTTTGTTATGTTTCATTCCCCTTTCTTGTGTTTGTTTTGCAACTTTTTTCATTTTGGTCTTCCGAAGCAAAGTTCAATGTGAGCTCCCACATGTTACTCCTTTCATTTACAATTTTTGTAGGTTTGAGTGATGACATTGTGATGGTTTTGCAACCTTCAACATGGCTACAAGCTTCACCAACAACTTGTTTCAAATGAGTTCCTCCTTGTCATTTTGCTTTTGTTGGGGTCTTTTTTTTGTTGTTTAATAAAAAACCACAACCACTAATGAAAAATGTGAAATACAATATCCTGATTTTTCAACAAACCATAATCCTTAAGAACAATGGATAGTGCAATACTTTTATAAGGAGATTGCAAGGTGATTTACACTTATGCGACAAATTGATTTACATGACATCATGTAAATGTAAATATTGAAATATACATGGCATGAATTGTAACTATAAAACTTTTTTGTAATTGTAATATTATACACAATTTTACATGGTGTGCAATCCATTTATTTACATGCATAATATTGGTATTAACCATTTATGTGCATCTATTTATCTAGTAATCACCTATTATCATACATACCTACATATATGACCTATCTTTGACATGATATGTTGCCAAGATACAACCCAAGCCAATGCATGGTTGGGTAGGGTTTATCCATAGATGAATCATAATTCATAATTTTCTTTGACCAACAATGAATATGGTTTTTCCATAAAAAACATCAACTAATTTTTAAAAATAAAAGTAGACCTACTTGAAAACAACCTTGGTGCAAAGTGAACATGTCAATGTTTACTTTGATCCTTCCACATGATAAATAGTTAGTCATTACATAATAATATATTAAACTAGAACTTGTTTGGGTGTCACACATCATTACACACTAGTAAGAAAACAAGAAAAGGAAATGAAATGTTAGAAGAATTTGGTATGTGATAGCCAGTTGTTCATGTTTTTGCATTGCCTCTTCCCTTTTATAAGTTGGGCAAACAAAGTGGCAAACAATTTTACATTATTTTAAGGTAGTATGTGATTGGTTGGATATTACCATAGTACCTTGGTGGCTTAGGCACATGTGTGTCAAATAATTAACTTTCAAAAAAAAAAGTTTAAAATATTTTCCAAAAAATTCATTTTCCTTCACAATTTTTTTCTCTTTGTGAAAATTATTGATTTTTTTGGGCATTTTATAAGTAATATAATTTGTGTTGAAGCCACCAAGGTGTTATGGTATTGAACTATGGGCATATACTCTGGTGCACAAAGGTCAATTCATGTTTGGCCTTTGAGTAACCTTATTGCCTTTGTCAAGGGCCATTCACAAATAAGGCTAGTTTTTACACCTAAAGAACAAGTGACATTCATGGGATGTTATCCACAAGTTGAGTCAAATAATTCCTAATAGGGTTGTGATTTCATTGTCTTGGTATGTCCTACAATAATTGACACCTAAGAGGTGAATTGCCATGATAGCCCATCCACCCACTATTTCCCTAGTGGTTCCACCCCATCGTGATGTAAGGAGTTTGCATGTAGATAGTCTTTTGATTTGCTCACTATTGTAGTGTGATCATCAACCATTATGGTATCCACTTGTCCATTGTTTTAGTGTGGGTTGTCCACCATTGTGGTGGTTGGGTGATAAATTTTATGAACACAAATTCACCCATGTTGGATATAATTCATCATGTCTTTCATCCATCTTACATATATTAGTTTTGCGGTTGTGATCAATTTCATCCATGTTTTCAAAGGTCACCCATGTCACCACTTACATGTTGGTAATTTTTTGTTACTAAACATAATTTTATTCATTGCACAACAATGCAATTCATTCATAATGAAAATGTCATCCAAACAATTAATTTCATTGACATTGCCACATCTCATCCATCTATGGAATATAATCATATTTTTATCATTAATTTCAACCATTTACATTGTTTTATGCATGTTATATTTCACTATGGACATTTGTTTAAAATCTTGTTTCATTCAAGTTGTAAATTTTATTTTTAAAAATTATAATTATTGAATTATTATTCATATTCCTCACCTCCCCCTTTTTTTCTCCACTCTAGAATGGTTGGATACAATTGGAAGGTGTGAGATTTAAGTTTGGTGGTTCATGTGGCCTTGTGTTGCATGCATAAACTTTACATGGAACATATGAACATTTAAGAAGTCACAATAAAATAAGTTCATTAAATTCAAGTGTGATTAATGCCTACTTGACATAGGTTCAAAACTCCATCAAAATCTTCAATTCACATGACTATATTCGTGATGGGTTGGTAGTCATAATTTTAGGATAGTCATGACTACATGAGATGTAATCAAATAAGACATGTGTTTTGTGCAATTGTAGTCATGAAAGACATCAAAATTAATATATTCTCATTGTCTTCTAGCCTAGGCTAAGTGATCTATTAAAGCCTAGGGTATATTAGGCTAAAATCCTAGCCTATATGCTAAAAACATAAGCCTTAGCCTACCTAGGAACATAGACTAGCCTAGTTAGCAACCTAGTTTAAGGGTAGAAAACTAACCTAGGCTAGAAAATCTAAAAACTCTTGGCTTGTTCTTCTACTTTTTCATTGGATTTATATCACTTCTCTTTAGTCATGATGTATTGAATACAAATCCCTTCATAAGTATGTGTTCACTCCTTTGAACTACTATTAATTTTAGAAATTGATAAAACATTGAAAGCCACGCTCATGCAAATGTGCAAGCTTTATAATTTCACACTTAAGGCTTACCTCAAGACCACCCACCAAATCTCATCCTAAGACGAGACTCCTAAGATATTTTAGAAGCCTTATTAAATTGTTGTTCCTCAAAGTCCATAAACCCATAAATTTCATGATCATCTAGGAAGGTTGCACTCCTATGAAAACAATACTAATTAAGTAAATGTGTTCATATGCTTGATTACTAGGGAATTGTGACAAATGGTGATAATTCAAGACCAATCCTACAAGGTGCAAGTTTGATGATCTTGGAAGGTAACAATTCAAAATATATTATTGTTCACTAAAATGTGGTTTTTGGGCTTTTGCATTGCCATCACAAAATTGAAGATATAATGTTATACATCAAATTTAATTCATTGATGAAATATTATTATTCTTGTGAATAATTTTATTTTTTTTGATTTTGAATCTCTTTATATAAGTTTTACATAGGTTAATTTTTTAATGTGGGTTGGATTTGAAATACAAATATATTACAATATTTAGTAGAGTTTCAAACCTATTGTAATAAATAACCTATATACATTTAATATCATGTGGGTTTGGAAAGTTCCTATTTTGTAAGGGTTTGGATTTCAAATACAATTTATCTTATCAAAATGATAGGAGCAAATAAAGTTTTTTTAGTGGGAAAATTAAGATGGAGAGAATTTAACTCTAACTTTTGTTGGCCAACAAATGCATGGATTGATTTGCATGGCGACACAACTGTGGAGGAAGGCTAATTTATATGCTAAATTCAAATATTAATTTTAATATATATCTATCTACAAAGGAAAGTAATTTGTTTGTCACATTGAAATCTCTCAAATCGTGGTGCCTTTTAGTATTGTTGGAAAGCTGTCAATGAGTAGGGCGTGTGCATCAAGTTGGTTTCATAATGTTTTGACCTATGTTGGAGAAATTATTGAATATTGAACAAAATTTTCACTAAAAATTCATTTAAATCAAAACTAAAAATTATAAGGAAAGTTTTTGGGCTTGCTCTTGATATTGTTGGAAAGCCTTTAAGGAGGGATTAAGATTTAATGAAGGTGATTTGGAGATATTTAGACCTAAAGTCTAGAAGATATTTGAATTTGAGTAGTTTTAGTCATTTGAAATTTAATTAAATTACAAAAATGGTTTTGAAAGGAAAAATTAGAACTTTTAGTAACCAATTCACACTTGGGCCAACAACACAAAGCTATGCTATTAGTAGTTACTAATGTATACTTGTTATGGATTTTGTTTAAGGAAAATCTAATGTTGGTGGGGATCCCATATCATGTTTTATTCTAGCAAATGAGAGCATTTAGGGAATGACCCTCAACACAGTTTAACATACTAGGTTTGCCAAAAACCAAAGTGATCACATGCTAAGATCAATAGGTTTGGGGTTTGGGTCTAATCTACTTTAAGAATTGTCATTTATGTCAAAATAAACAAGTATTAACATATTGGTTAATATTGGTTTACAGTCATGGATAAATGAAGTTGAAAAATCAATAATTGAATAAAATGTATTTGATGTTATATTTAATAAATTTTGTTGAGAGAAAATTACAAAGATTGGTCCTTAGGACTCTAGATCCAAAAGTTGTTCCTAAGATTTTGGGTGAGTTAATTTGCCTATGAAATAGTAGGAAATTATGCCTAAAAAGGGTGCCCACTCTTATCTTATTTCTTTAGCTTTGCTTTCTTAAGTCCCTTAGAATCTCTCATTTCCACCTCAACTCTTGTTTTCAAACTAAATCTTGCCCTTTCAAATTAATATCATGTTTGTTGTACTTGATGTTAATGTTTCTTGATGTTTGTTTAATGAGGAGGCCAATTGGCCAACACTTGAGTTTTGAATACATATTTGCTTATCAAATAAGGTGCCATATATAGAAGGGCAACTTGCTAAGCCCTAGTGGTAGCCAAGGAATATGAATGTCATAGGGTAATTTAAGCATCAACATCCAATGTTTAGGGACATTTCTAGTAGCGCCCTATCTACCCACAAATCCTTTATTTATATCCCTTCCCAAGTAGCTATGACAATGCAAAATCCATGTGAGACTTAATCCATTCTATATTTGCACTATGCCACAAATCAACAACGCATCTTTAAAGCATGTAGTAGTGCATGTATGCTAATGTTAAAAGGTTTCAAAGTCTTCCCAAAATTACTTCTCTAGCAAGTAGCCAATGGCATATAGATTGTAGTTCTTGAATGCAAGTTCTTGTTTTTAAATTGGAGATATATGTAACTTGGAGAGGTGACAAACAATGAAAATAAATAGACAAATTTGAGTTTTTGTTTGCAATGTCTTTTAGACATGTTGATTGATTGAGAAAGTCACATACATATGAAAAATTTAAGATGCAAAAGGATTCAATAGCATATATGTTATGATTATCGCTACTTGCCTTGGGATGTTGGAGAGTTCATATAGCTAGTAAGAAAGGGAAATATAATACACCTACAAATGGGAAGAATGTCACGAAAACCAAATGTCCAAAAATATTATAAGTTGTGGTAAACCTTCAAGACAACTTTGGAGGTTGTCTTTTGTAAGTTGTTTCTTTCCAATCGTGCATACCTTTCAGTACCTTTTTAGCTTTTTTCATTAATTTCAAAAAACAATTTATGAAAATTTATTTTTTGTCCATTCATGTGCATAGTGAATCAATACATCTTCCATTTCATTTTTAAATGTTACAAACCTATATATATCTTATTCCCAAAAAATGGAAACTCACATATATTTGTGTAATATGTGCAACAGGATATGAATAAAAAAAGGCATAAGAAAGATCGGCTCAAAGGGAAAGTTATATCTTACAACAAATTGAAGATCCATAAGTGTCAAAAAATTGTATCACACATTATGAAAAAGACTTCACAACATCAAATGTCAAATAGAATACACAAACAAGAAATTTCATCTCATAAGGTTTCCATCTCCAAAAAGTCTTACACAAAATCATGTTCTCAAGTTCAAATTAGAAATTCAAGTATCTTGCCCTTGCAAGCATTGGAACCCCCTATCAAACATTTGAGGAAAAGACGAAAAACGTTAATACAATCTTTAGAACACAAATTGGTAAATGGATTAAAAAATGAAAGTGAGTCTAAAATTTTGTTTTCAAAGTTTTCAAACAAAATAAACTTTACTAAACATCATAACAAATACATGAAAGTTGGTGCAAAAGAAAATCAGATTAAATCTATATCAAAATGTCAAGATCGCAAGATGTACTTAGCCATGGCCAAAAAGGTTTCACATAAATATGAACTTGCTAAATCACTCAAGGCAAAGAAAAAAACCTCAATCATAAAAGCAACACAAAAACTTGAAACATATACTACCCATCCCAAAAAATGTGTAAACATGAACATTATAAAAACAATTCAACATAAAATTCCACTTCCATCATCAATTCTAAAAGTTACTTGTTTTAAAGAGAAAGAAATGAAATTTTGTGATCGAAGAAGTGAAGAGAAAAACAAAATCCAAAGAAATACAATATGTGATATGGTTCAAGCTCAAGTTGAGTCAATATTAGAACAAAACCAAGAAAATTTGCCCAAGATAGAAATAGGGCATGCAACAATCATATTTGGAAGTTCAACATTTGGTGACAAGGGGGAAGAGGCCAAAGTATCATGTGCTACAACTCGAGGTAGTGTATCAAAATATCATAAGCAATCAAGTTCACACAAGGAAGAAAATTACTTGAAGGCCACTAGTGGGGGTGAAATTCATGAAAAGGTTCATGAAGGCAACAACAAAAGGAAAATTGACCTAGATTCCGAGATCCCAACTAATTGGCACAATGATGCAAACAATTGCATTGATGATACCCATATCTCAAACTTTGAGAATCTTCAAGCTTGCCATCAAGTGATTAACAAAACCCTGAACCCTAAATGAAATTTGCTTATTGTTCTTTAATGAGAACCTCCAAGTAAACCTTATGAAACACCTTCATGTTCATATAACACCACCATTTAAAATGCTTAATTATGAATATACTCAAGCAAAAGAAAAAATGCTTGCCTTGCAATGATAAATCATAATCGATCAAAGTTATTCAAATCTAATGTTTCACATTTTCACCTAAATCAATGTTGAGCTTTAAAATAAAAATGTATTAGTTCATGATGTAATAAATAGTCACATGAATTTATTTATATGAATTTATTTTTGGCAGTGTGGGCAAAACACTTTTGATTTTGCGGTGCCTTGTAACAAGGAGGCTAAAAAACATTCAACATGTTTGCAAAACGTTTGCCCCAATTGTCTTTTGAATAGGTGAGGGTGGATAATGACATAGAAGTTGTATATAAGTGCTACCTTTTTTTGGAATAAAAAGGTCAAAAATTGCCCCAAAAATGTTTCACAAAGATTTTTTTTAAAAAATTAAATAATCTAGATACTAAACTTGTGAGTTAAAATTAGTACACATAAATGCCATAGCTACAAATGCATTCACCATGTTATGAACAACTACCAATACTAATTTGCAATGCAACATTCTTTTTCTCCATGCCTATAATTCATGTTGAAAATAGTTATTTGACCAAATTGTGAATTTATGTGTTTTCATGGAAAATTCATTATGCATCCCAAGGCTTTATATGTGTAGAGCTTTTATCTTTCTTGATCATAAAAAATAGTGAACAATTACATGTACCTATTTATTCCACCAAGAAGGGAATATCCAAGAATTAAAAAAAAATCCAAAGTAAATTTATAAGTTCATATTTGTTAATTTGCCTTTGATCAACCCAAAGCCATAATGAAATTTAATCATATTAAATCACTTTGGAATTGCAATTATTACCCTTTTGATCATTTTGAAAATTGAAATGTAGAGGAAACCAACTTGGTGTGGCCTTCACAAGACCAATGGTGCATACAAGAGTAACAAGTCTTGGATCTTCAACTTCATTATTAGAACAAAAAGATGACATTCATGTTGACATCCAGGTTTTCACTACACATAAATAAGTTTTTTCTTAACTTTGTAAAGGCCAAGTGCGGTTCTTGTTTATTTATTTTCATATTGCTTTATATCTATCCTAAGATCACATTTTGGTGTTTTGAGAATTTTGAATTTGTGAAGATAGTACTTAATGTGCATGATATGCAATTTTATAACTTTGATAGCAATTTCAAAAATCGGTACACATAAGAAGAGTACATATCTACTCACATATTTTTTGAACTAATAGTTTGATGTGAACAATGATATTTTAAAATTCAATTATCTAATATTAATGAACGTAAGGGGCATTTATTGATTAAAACATGATTATTCAAAAAATCATAAGAAGCGTTATATTACTTGTATCTGGATAATATTCAATAATATAAAGGTCAATTTGCCCAAGCCACGTTCAAATAGAAACATAAAAATGTATAATTCAACATGCTAATGAAAGTAGATGTCACAACACATGGCTAATTTGGGTTTTGGGTATTTAACTTATGTGTCCACACATTAAAAATTTACATTATTACACATTTCACATTACAAATATTTAGTTGCAAATGTTAATATATCAAGTAGGATTCATGCTAAAGTGAATTTAGAAATTTCACATAATAAACTTTTGATCAAATTAATAGTAAAAAAATGTAACCTATTGTATGGATCCAATTCCATTTTTTGTGTTCAAGGTTCTTTGGTCATTTTCATTTATTAGAGGTGGATAATTAATGTTGGATTGAATTTTGAAAAATCATTTTGATAATGGGATAATGTTGAGAGCATGGGTTTACCAACATTGCGTATAACAACCTTTTCTCATTATACGTGTCTTATGGTGGTATGGTTTGACATTCTATATTTTCTAGTGTGTTGTTCAAACCACTTTGTCATGTGAATGTTTCCCATGGAGTTCTCACTTGAATGTCTTCCTTTAGGAAAGTGTCCAAGCTTATGATGCATTTGAAGTTGATGATGACAAAGTGCAAGATCCTATTATGACATTGATGGAAAGAAAAACATGTAAAAATGTCAATATTGCAAATCTTAGCATGGACATGGTAGAGGCCCAAGTCCCAATCACAAATTTGGAGGAAAAAAACATTTTGGAAGCTTGGGACATAGTGACATTAACATCCCAAATGGCTAATGTGGATGGATTACCACAAGAATTGGTCAAAACTTCAAAGTCGGACATTAAAACACCAAAAAAACCTTCAAGAATTCTACCACATTTATATCAGGTTAGCATATACATATGTATATAATGTCAAAATCATGTTTTATGTTAAACAAGTTTATGTAACGATTTCATGTGAATGATACGTGTATCTTTGAGACAATGTTCTCAGAATCACAAATGGTGTGAAGAAGTAGAGAATGAAGAAGAAATCTTGTGGCCCAAAGGAGAACCATTGACAAATGTTAGTGGCATTGAACTTCCGGGAAATGCTATTGGGCTATCCTTGCAATTGGTAGAGTTTTGTTGTGCATTTGGCAAGGTATTAAAGCCACGCCTATAGTTAAATTTTTCAAATGACTTTTATAACTACATTGTGGTTGTCAATTTTGGCACATGTCACATAATATTACATGGCCAAATGTACTAAAAATGAAAAATTAAGTAAGAAAGTAGGTCACATAACCCCAACAAATGTCAAAGGGTTTTTTAAACAAGATTATTAAGACTCAATAGGTGATGCAACTTTGGGTCATTAGAATGTATTTGAATGTTGACCTTGTCAAAAAATGAAATTGGATGTTGATCTTGGATGTTCTAGATTGTTCATGTGAAACAAGGGGAAGTTGAAAAGGTCTTGCGGGAAATTGCAAAAGGTTGTAGTGTAAGGCGTGGGGCACAATCACAACTTGTTCGACTCCATGTCGAACTATTGTCTATCATATTAGATGAATCCAATGAGCAGTTTGTATTTTTCCAAACCTTACATGAATACATTTATGAGAACGAAAACAATCATTTCATTCTCTTATGCATGAACTTGAATTTTTTTTCTTATATAAATCAAAATTTAAAAAACATTCTTGATATATGTGGATTACTTTGTTATATTGTACTTGCATGTTATTAAATGGATTGATGATTAGGTAGAAGAAGGGGATTCAAGAGGGACTTGGGCCTTGTATTGGCAAGATCCAAGTGGAGTTGATGCAAGTTTGATGATTCTTGTCAAAGTCAAATTGATAGATTTCTTGTCATTGCAGATGTAATGTGACATATAGTGCAACAAGCAAGAATTCATGGCTAGAAGTTCTAAGAAAACATCTATGCAAGAAATCATGCATAGGCTATGCAGAGAGTAAGAACAAGTTTTCCGGTGATAGTCAAATCCATGCAGATGTCAATCCATCTTCTCCTTCAACATCCTTCGTGGGCTCTATGTCAACATCATGTCACACAATGTTATTCCCAAAAGGAATGGAAGGGTTTGCTAAAGCTCTAGGACATGGAGTGGAGGGGTATTCAAGTCTTGAGATTTATGAAAAGTTGCAACTTCTCATATTACTTTGTGATGATGTTCTTTCCACCACGTACATGCGATTGAACAACCTATAAATTCAATTTGTTTTTGTGTAGCATTATTGTTAGTCATTTCCAATTTCCAAAGTTCTTATGCCATTTAATTTGTGTACTATAATATCACTAAGTAAATGTATAAAAAAAGTCTAGTATGATATTGTTCAAGGGTTTAATCATGTACCTTAGATGTGTGAGAGCATTTTTGAAGTAACTTTGGTTCTTAAAGGTGCTTGATAAACAAAATTGGAAAATAAATTACAGAACAATCATTCTAAAGAATTTTCTTTTGCAGGGTTGCAAGGGAGCATATTGATTTTGTAATTGCTGAAGTTGAGGGTAGCAAAAAGGACCAAAGAGAAGAGGCATTTGCAGCAAGAAAAGAGGTGCTATATTGGCGTAATGTTCATTGTCTTGTGCAAATGATTAGGATACTTGGAAACCAATCCAACATCATGTGGCTATGCCTGACACCTACCTTTTGGTTCATAACAAATTATAGAGATAACCCATGATATGCAAGGTCTCTAGTAGTTGGATTTTCTAACCAGTATGGGAAGTTTTGGTTGGAGTGGGGAGGAAGTTTACAGAGAAATGAAAAGCCCGTGCACAATTCATACATTCTCCAAAAAACCACATACAAGAACGTAAAATAAATTGTGAACACATCAATGCAAATTTGTGCTTATGAACTCTTGTATGTTTTGGTTAGGCAAAACAAAAAGAAGCAGAATTACTGCAACTCGTAGAAGAAACCAAAAATTCAGGGCTATTGTTGTCTCCCAAACAACAATCGACCCATCTTGAGAAGCTGAGAGTGAAGGCAGAACTTGCAAAAGCCATGGCGGCAGCAGTTGAAGCCACAGGCTCAATAAGTTGTGACAAAAGAGGTGCACTTGCTACGCCTTCTCCCTCACCTGAGCCCCATTTTGATGCACTCAACACTCTTCAACCAATGTGTAGTAGGAGGCAAAAAGGTGATGAAAAACTGGAACATCAGCCACAAGAGTACTACTACCCAAGGAAGTTTTAAGAAGCAATATGTACACAAGATTTAAAAAAAATTTGTTTGATGTCTGAGTTTCGTTATTCACTTGTGAGGACAAAACTCTGACATCAATAACCACCATAAACCCTAAACCCATGAGCACAATTATTAGTGGTATCAATCATCATGTTCTCACTTATGAGGATAAAACTGATAATATCACTTTAGACCTTAAACCCATTAGCACAATTAGTGGTATTGATCATGATTTGCTCACTGGTGAGTATTAAACCAATTTACCATCCTAAACCCTAAACCCATGAGCAGAATTGGTTGGTGGTATTGCTCATCATGTGTCATCATCCTCTCCTAGCAGAAACCTTCACCCAGATCATGCATCAATTCAATTCTCAAACATATTAAATTTTTTTGGAAAGTTGCAGGAGGTCCAAGATGTGATGCAATGAGGACAGAAGCAATTGTTTGGGATACAACATTGCCCAGAATTATAAGTGCATGTTGGAAGTTGAAAGGTGTAGATGATCATGAAGTTGTTGTGGTTCAAGGTATGCTTGGGCAACACACTCTCTTTTTTTCCCCCTCTGAAGAACTTAGATCCAAGCTTAAAAATTGTAGCTGAAGAATGCAAGTTTCTCTGGTGGATCCATGGATGGATCTGGCTCTTGTGTTGTCGCATGATGTCCATAGTTTTGAGGAGTAAATTGTTGTTGTCTTACCAGAAATTGATCAGAATGTAGAAGGATTTGGAGAGTCGGAGAAATGGAGTGTGTTATCACAGGAAGATGAAGAAGCTTTGGCTGCTTGTCTTGCTCAACGAAAGTAATTTAAGCTCTGGCTGCTTCAACCCTTAAATCTTTATTTTTTGTTATGGTCATGAATGGTGTTAAGTGAATTCAGGAAATTTCCATCAGAATCATATTGAAATTCAGGTGCCCATCAGAATGAGTTTCCTTTCCAAATGTATACAGTTCTTAGAATTGGACTTCAGAATGTCAAATCGCATGTTTTTGAAGTTGGAAGTTTTCATGAATTATTTGTGTAAGTAGATGTGAAGATCATGTGTTGTTTTTGGTGCTGGTGTACAATGTATGGAATTTTGTTTTACGAATCTAGTTTCCATTTGCAGAAGACAAAAGATTGTGAAAAAGCCACGCAGCAGCAGCAGCTGCTGTAGATCACGCACTCTGCAAGCTGCTGCAATGGTGACATCAGCTGAAGGAGTGGCTATCCCATCTGCACCATCTCCATCCTTGAATTCTGTTGAAGCTGCATGTGACGACTGGGATAATAATAATAATAGTAATCCAGTTGAAATCATGTCCAACATTGCAGCAGAAGCAGCAGCAACAACTATGAATTTGGATGTTGAAATTGATGAGATTCCAGTTCCTGCTACTGAGGATGACAATAATCTTGACATCTTTCAAAGCATCACCACCACCACCAAAGATGATGCAGATCAAGCCCAGCAGCAGCAGCTTTGCCCTGCTTCAACTGGTCAGAAGCCTGAGGAACAAAGTCTTATAACAACAACAACTGGTGACAAAGATGAATGCATTATTAGATCTTCACCTTAATGAGCTACAATTATTACACAAAGGAGTGCCAATCCTTGCAATTCTTCAACCTACTTTATGTTCAATCCAGATAAAGAAGAAAAACATGAAAAAACAAGAGAAAAACATGATTCAAAAACTACATGAAATTCACATGTCTTGAATTCATTTCAGAACATTTCAGAAGATTCATGGGTGGATACTCAGACCTATCTATCTATCTATCTATATATATATATTACAATGCATTAGTTTTCCTGATCAGATGAAACAAAGTCTTTTGCATTGGATGAGTCATTCATGCATCAGTCAATAGTACCCCCAAGACTATGAGTGACCTGAGAGGAGTTGCACACATATGTATGTATGTATGTATGTATGTAATGGGCCTTTTTCTTTTCTAAAGATCATGACTTGGCTTGAATATTTTTTCATGCTTGTTGCTTGCACCATGATTCAATTTAGATCTACGTGAAGAAGTTGTAGAAGAACTACTGCTGTGAGAGTGTGCTTGTGTGTACAAGTTTAGGGTTTCCAAGTTTAGGGTTTATAGTAAGGTTTCAGGTTAGTGTTTCCAAGTCTAGGGTTTAGGGTTTCCAAAGTTTGTGGTTTTTCAAGTTTTTCCTTCATCTGGCCAGGAATGATAATCATGCCAGATGAATGCATGCATGCATGCTTGCAATTATCATCCACGCAGGTTATCGATATTTACAAACTAATAATTGTTTTAAAAGAAATAATTTTTATTTTTCATTTAAAGAAAACCTATAACTGTTAGAACCAGTTGAGAACCGTTAGTTAACCTACCCGACACTCAAATTTATGTATGGTTCAAAAATTATATATATCTTATATATAATTACAACAGTGGTGTGCGTGCGTGCGTCTTACTGGACAGTTCTGCGTTTTAATGGACCGGCGGAATCGGCCCGGACGGTCGGATTCCGAAACCGGAAACCGGCCCGGACAGTTGGATTCCGAAACCTGTGGCAGCAGGGGGGGTGGGGACGGGCGGGGAAGGGGTGCCGGGGGGGCCAGGGAGGAGGGATTTTTTTTTTTTTTTTTTTTCGTGTCCGAAGGTCACGGGCACCCACTAGTATATATATAAAACCCTACCCAACACTCAATTTTTTTTAATACTGATATGATAACTTGTATGGTCCCCAAAAGATTTGACAAAAAAAAAATCTACCCCGTGGCTATTAAAAAAAAACCGCATTAACCGACCAAGACTACAATGACCATAAGAAAAAAAACCAATGACTTTCAATGATTTTCAAATCCTCAAACATGTTTTCATTTCTAAGAATGTGTGTAATATATTGTTAGCCTTCAGATTATATAATAACCAATTATATATAATTCTTTTTAAAAAAAAATATTTTAGATTTACAATAACCAATCTGGGTATCATATTAAATTTTTTAATTTTTAATTATTTTTTTTCAGATTGGGTAGTTTTCACAAATGTGATAATGACTGGTTTAGGATGTAATGGTAAGTGCAAACAAAATTATCTTTTTTTTTTCAAGAGACATTGCAATTACATCATTTATACAATTACATCGTTCATGAAGAGTTCACACATTGTATTTTCATTTATTGGTATCATTGTATTGGTATCTCTCACAATGGATCTTGTTTTGTATTGGTGGATGGATGCAAGGTGAAACATGTGCAAAAAATTGTTTGTTGTTGGGGGTTTCATTGTGTCAAAAAATCTTTGGACTTGTTTCATCATCATTTCCTCATTGAATGAGTATTCATTGTGGGCTCCTATCCTATTTGCAAAAGTGAAGTTATAATGGTATAAATCCTAAGCATTGCATTGTGTTTTGTGGGTATATGACCAAAACTATGAGGTCAGCATGAGCAAACTAGGTTACTCACAAGATGAAACACCAAATGACATTACACAAATGCATTCATATGACATTTTTGTTCTGTGTTTGGCAACACCTTGGTTCAAGCAAATGTTCCACCTAGGTTCCATTCACATTTTAAATAACAACTCTAACACATTCAGGGATGGTGGGTAGTCTAGGGTTTAGGGTTTAGGGTTTAAAATTGATGAAACCAACCAATACATCCCTTGTCACATAAATACATATATAACATGGATTGCTTATTATTGTTTCCTACAATGTCCCTTTGTCACTCTTGGGCGTGATGGGAGATGGAGGTCACATTCAAATAACATTTTGGGTTTTTAAAATAAAAATAATTTCCAAAAACAATCCTAGAAATTAATTTCTGCAGTTTTACCATCTTTCAACTCTATTCATTGGTTTCTATCCTCAACATCTTTTGGGTTTTCATTTGTCTCATTGGACTAGGTAAAACTTATTAGGAAATTATTCTAACAATTTAAGCAAAATCATTAGAATCTACCCATATGAAAAATCGTAATAAGAAATATTTTGTGACCACTTGACATCATGAAGGCTAATGTGTTGAGCTGCGGCCAAGCACAACAATAATCATTAGAATGTTTAAAACAAGCACATGAAGCTTCAAACACATAGATCCAAGTTTCATACTACTTCCAACACTCCCTACTGAATGTTGCTTCATAAACAAATCAATATACAAAACATCAAGTAGTACTAGTGTGGCTTGTGCCATTGAGCGCAATGTATCCTAATATTGAATGAATTTTGCAAGAGCAAATGGTAAATGTTCATTAACCTAAGGTTGAAATCCAAGTTTCATTAAAAAAATTGTTTATTCTATTCACAAAAAATTATTCAAAAGTAAATTATCTCTTGCACATTACATCTAAGAAATTAATAAATCACCTCCATGCAACCCTAGTCATTGAGGGTTTTCCAACAATGTGAGGACAATGTCCTAATTTCCCCATGTTTTCAAACTAAATTTTATTGTATTAAAGACAACTTGATTATTCAAAATTCAATGACCCCTACATTGTTGACGCCAGTGCTCATTAAGGGCTTATTATACCATGGGTTTGAGCATTCAATAGATCACTTGTTTCACTCTCAGAGAAGAGCCTTCAAGCCTTGATGTTGAATCTCATAAAAAAAAGGTTGCTTGCCAGGATATTTTTTTTGGGTGGCCACATTTAATCAAATTGGCTAAATTCTTTTTGAAACTGGCTAAAAAATGTTTTCTTTTTTGGTTTTCTAGTCACCAAATTTCAAATTAAAAAAAAAAATTCAACATTTCTTACAAAATTGCTGGATTTCTGTGTTGGGTTTTTAATAACATGTAGCCAAAAAAGTGAAGGATGCTTTAAACTTTTTTATTTTCATGTCTTGTTTGTAGCCAAATTGGCTAAATTGCCTCATTTATGGATGATTGCCACTTCAGCTACACCACGAGACTTTTGAAAAAAAACCCTCTTGCTTGCTTGCTTGCTTCTATCACCAAAAAAGCTCCATGAAATGTCCAAAAACCATTTGTATTGCCAAAAAATGTAACTGCTATGCATGTACTTTGAAAGCCCACAATAATTGCACTTGCAAGCCAAAAGCCTGCAATACAAGGCCTTATACAAAGCATAAAATGCAACAGCTGCTGATCTTCTGATTTGGGTTCTCTTCATTCTCCTTGTAAGTATTGACATAAGTTGTTTTTCCCCGAATCAATGTAGGTCCCTTAATAATAGTTTAAAAAAATAATTATTATTTGACCGTGTTTTTTCAAGTTGTTCTTCAATTTGTGCCTTCAACATGGTGTACAAACTATGTGTTATTTTATAAAAGTGTTAAGTGTCTAAAGAAAATTCCATGGCATCTCCCATTCATGATTTAGCACCAAGTAGGGTGTAATTGTTTTCGATGAGTGAAGTGTTAAATCATGAGAGTCAATATTTGCTTTCTTCTCTGGAAGTAATTAACTTAACATACCATTTTATTTAAATCCATTGATAGGAATCATCATCATCATCAAATAAAGGTTATGTCTTCCAATTTTTAGGATGTTTGAAGTAAAGTCTGTTTGAAAGGGGCCAAATAAGCCTTTGGTTTAACAATACTCAACTTCAACAAATCACTTCAAATATCCTAACAAAACTAGTGTGGCTTGTGCTATTGGCCCAAGTGTGAACTCGTTACCCAATTAATTTTTAATTCCAAAATTGGTTTTGGAATGTTGTTGAATTCTTAATGACAAACAATAAACCCAGAATTCAATGTCTCCTCCACATTAGGTCTAAAATTTGATGAAATAACCTCCAAAAAAATCCCACTCATCAAGGGCTTACCCTAATTTGTCTAGGTTTTCAGTTTTGCTTTTGTTGGACAAAATTGTTCAATATTCGATATGTTTTGTGTTGTAGTAGGTCTAAACATTACAAAACCATCTCGAGGCAAACCTTCTACTCATGAAGGGCTTAATGCCAAGAGCATGGTGAGGAGTCCTGTGGTTTTAGGAAATTTCAACCAAACAAATAAAATAGCTTCCTTAATAGATAGACTAGTGCGACTTGTGCCATTGGGCCAAGTGTGAACCATGGTCTTGATGGTAGAGCTCAATTGTGAAAAAGAAAAAGAAAAATTATAAATTAATTTTAGTGAGAGAAATTATTCAAAATTCAATTATCTCCCTCACCTTAGGTCTAAAAAAAATTATGACATTAATTTCAAGAAATCCACTCATCAAGGGATTTCTAACAATATCAAGAGATTGACGTAATTTCTTATTTAGTTTTGACTTTGACGAAATTTTCATTGACAAAATTACTCAATATTCAATAACTCTTGTGTGGTAAATCTAAACACTACCAAACCACCCTTCATACACCCTACCCATCTCAAAGCTTCCCAAGTACCAGGAGCATGTTGAAGGCATAATAGTTTTAGGAGATCTCAATGCGACAAACAAAATGAACAAACAAACTACCTCCCTCCATAGATAGATATGAACAACTTATCATCACCACCATTTAAAGGAAAATAGGGGAACTTGAAGGCTGCCCCCATGGCAAGCATTATGGTTGTACACTTAAAAACTTTACAATAATCTATTGCAACTAAGGTGTAGTTTTAATTGTTGGTGCTCCCTACACTAAAGATCTGGTAGCATCGACATGTGGGGAGCTTACTACAACTATAATAATACTACTACTATAGCCCAGGGTCAGTTTCCACATTGACAAAATGAATAAGGTTTTTTTTTCTCAAAAATTTAACTCACTTTTAAAATTTGAAATTTATTATCATTTCCATGATCTACAATGATATTGTCATATGAGTAATGAACTTATTGAGAGAGAGTGTGTAGTAAGTAGCCTATGTCATATTTTCATAATTTGTTTTGGTTTCACTAATAAATGCGAACCCTAGGGCACCCTACTTTTGACGCCATTATCTCTCACATAAAGCATAGACACAAAATTGCTTTTCAAATGTTTTTTTCTTTTTTTCCCCATGGCGGTGTGTGTGTGTGTGTGTGTGTTTGTGTGTGTAACAGAACAAATTTCAAAAGTTAATTGCTTTTCAGAGCACCCTATTGTTTTGCAGGCTGATGATGAAGAAATTCCGCTAGAAAAGGTGCCCTCCGAATACACTAGAAATTTGTTGTGGGTGTGGGTGTAAGTGTACTTTATGTGTGCATTGCTCCCCCAACACAACAAAGGGGGCCAAATTGGGTACATAACAAACTCCCTTCACAGGCCCACCCCCCCACTCCCTTCACAGGCACTAGTGCTCAAATCAAAACTGAGTGTTCTGCTCCCCACAATTGGGCTCTAGAACAAAGGCAAAAACAGGAACAGGCTTTTAGTTGGGAGTAGTAATTAGCAGTAATTAAGCAAGAACAACCCATGAGTCATAATTACACTAGTTTAATACTAATTTTGCTGCTAATTAACACACACTACCTTCTCCACAAAAGCGACCAAATCAAATGCACCAAATGGTGGGTGGGTGTCAGGCCCGCCCTCCTCTCTTTCTTTCTTTCTTTCTTGCAAGTTTTTGAAAAGTATAAGTTGTACCTTGTGCACCAGCTGTAGAATCTGCTGTTGTTGATGCTGTTGCAGCACACAACACAACAGCAGATGATGATCATGCCGTTGCTGCTACTTACTTACTTGCTTGCTTACTTACTTACTTGCTGCTGCCCTGCATATGATCGATCATCACCATTCATGTGTACCTGTGTACCACCGAAAGGAAGGAATGATGATTGCTGTTGCAGTATAAGTAGTACAGTGTGGTGGTGGTGGTGGTGCACATGACTAATAATGCTGTTCAACTTCATTGACTTGTTGACTCATTTTATTTTAAAGCCAGAATCTTCTGCATCTCCCTCCAGGAGGTTGATGGTGAAGAAGAAGAAGAAGAAGAAGAAGAAGAGAAGAAGTTGTTGTTGTTGTTGGTTAATGCTGATGATGAAGAGGATGTTGTTGGTTGAAGGTGAAAAAGAAGATGATGATGATGATGATATTTTTGGTTGATGGTGAAGAAGATGATGTTGTTGGTTGAAGGTGGTGAAAAAGAAGAAGAAGAACAAGATGATAGTGTTGGTTGATGGTGAAGAAAGGAGATGATGTTGTTGCTTGATGCTGAATTAGAAGAAGATTAAGATGATGTGTGATGGTGTTGGCTGAAGAAGAAGATGTTGATTGATGCTGAAGAAGAAGAAGTAGAAGAAGAACTTGTAGTAGTAGTTACAGTAGCAATTTACTCATGTCTGTTCAGATCACATTAAACTGCCTCATGGTCAAATGTCTCAGTAGGAGGAGCGGAAGAAATCTAGCTCCAATGTCTACCGGCAAGTGGGATTGGACATCTCAAGAAAGAAAGAAGGAAAGAAGAAGAAGCAAGCAAGCAAACTTCTCATGATTATTGCACTCTGTACTCTATCTCCTTGTGTAACAGCAGTTGCATCGTCGGGCGTCGTCCCGGCATTTATAGTTTTGGGTTGACTTCTGTTTCTGGAATTCTTGGCAGCTGTGGAGGTAATTTGAATTCCATGAGCTGCACCCAGAATATTCCGGATCACCCAGGAAGCCACTTGCAAATCTGCAACGGCCCATAAAAAGCCTACTAGACCCAACCGACAGCTGCATGCATTACAATCAGCCTTTTTGTGCTTGAAAAGAATCACCTCTCAGTCTTCTGACTAGTTTGATTAGAAGAAGCAGCGATGGCAAGTCTATGGTTCAATAGCAGCATTGCTGCTTGTTTCTAAGAATATATTCATTTGTCGCAGTTGCTCAAAGTACATCCACAAAGACCGGGACTGGATCATGCGCAATTGCAAGCGGCAGCCTGGAACTTATATTGGTTGCAGCTGGAGCATGCGAGTTTTTTCAACATGTCTTCGGCCAGTTTTGTGACGCGGATTTCAGCGCGGAAAATAGCTAGTACGTCATGATGACTCATGGTCATGATCACCTTGGAAAAAAAGTACGAAACTTGAGAATCTAGCTTGGAGTGGGAAGGGGGGAAGCCGTGTGCGCAGTGAGTGACGCAATATAAGTACGTCATGATCATCATCAGCAGCTGTAACCCAAGTACAAAACTTGCAGAGAATCTACGACGCTCTGGAGTCGTCCACGATCTCGATCAGGAGTGTCACCAATCAGCACCAGCTAAGGAACTATTGGGAGTGGCAAAAAAGACTGTCCGTTCCTGCAATCTGTGTGTCAATACTATGATGAAGATACGCGGAACTGTTACGGACAGAGCTGTAGATCATCGCCGCCTGCCCGCCTGCCTACCGTGATGATGGTAGTAGCACAGCCACAAGAGGTTTCTTTGGTTCAGTTTCCTCTCTTTTCCCGCGCACAAGGTGCTGAGCTAGTTTACAAGGATTGATCAACCCTGGATCCCTCCTTCTCCGGTTTCTCCCTCTCTTTTCCCATGACCACGGTGCTGAGAGAGCTTACAAGGATTGATCAACCCTGGATCCCTCGTTCTTCGGCTTCTCCCTCTCTTTTCCCGTGCACAAGGTGCTGAGAGAGCTTACAAGGCTTGATCAACCCTGGATCCCTGCTTCTCCGGCTTCTCCCTCTCTTTTCCCATGCACACGGTGCTGAGAGAGCTTACAAGGATTGATCAACCCTAGATCCCTCGTTCTCTGGCTTCTCCTTCCCTTTTCCCGTGCACAAGGTGCTGAGCAAGCTTACAAGGATTGATCAACCCTGGATCCCTAGTTCTCCGGCTTAGCCGGCATGACCGGCACCCAGCTAGTTCCCTGTTAGGTAGATGAAACAACAGTCTCCATTTTGGCCCCAAGGTTTCTCTAGCAGTCAGTTCCGGTTCGCGTCGAGTATCTTTCTTTGGACCTGCACCCATGCAGCAGCAGCAGCAGCTATCTGTGTTATACTGGCATAGTTTGGAGGAGTTTTTGTCATGTATAGCACTATAGCGAGTGGAGCTCTAATCCGGTTTCTCTTGGCCAGCTGAGCAAGCAGCTGGAATGAAAGTCGAGGATCGAGCTGGAGCTTCAAGCTGTCGATAGCAGCACGGTTTTAGCGCTGGCTTGACGGGGGCGTACGACCGCATATTTAATTATACATATCTATATTTAGTTTGATCTGCGAGCCGAAATCTTTTGACATGATCCAGATGAAACCCTCTGAATCCAATTCTGAAAATGCCAGAACTCATTGCGAGTTAAAAAGGTCGAATTTGCAGATAGATTTCTCGAGGAGGTTTGACGTTTTTGCAAACCAATTGTAAAGTCTGATCTCTCATGATCATATGAAATACTAATTTCCTGACGATATTGTGGCCGGACTAGTGATAGTGGATCAAATTATACTCCTCAAGAACTCTAACTTCTCCCACAAATTGAAGAAGACGAATTCGAAGAAGAAGAGGAAGCTGATGATGATCCAGCAGGGCTGCCAATGTGAAGCATCCCATGAGCTGCGGCCGTGTGTAGTAATACTATCTACATATAAATCTTCTTGGCGAACCCAGGAGTCCCCGAGCTGCACGAGAAATGAAGGCAGCAAGCAACCAGCCAGGCAGGCTGCCTGGCTTACTTGCTTGCTTGCTTGTTTGTTCGTAGATCCTCCGTTAAAGCTGTAGTACATGATCTAACTTCGTCACGATTCATCACTCCTTCCTTGGCAGATCAGATCCTGAAAGAAAGAACTAAAGAAAGAAGGCTCCTCAGGGACTATAATTGACCGTGCCGTCAATTGGCAGTTCAACTGCCTTCCTTTCTTATTCAACTGCCTGCTGCAGCTCGCTACAAACAAATTCCAGCCGCTACGTTCGTCGTGGTTTGCCGATTCTCTCTCTCTCAAACCAGCCAGCCTTATTAAATAACTCTTGCACAGTAGTCAGTCTTCCAGCCGCTGCTTTAGATTCAGTCCTTGAAGAACAGTATCGTCCTGTATGGGTTGAACAATCCCAGAGCTTGATCGATCTCTTGACAAATATTTTGTTGCAGTAATCCTGGACGACGAGGAGAAGAAGGTCCAGGACCCGGGTTTGAATCCAGCTTGATCTCTTGTTGATAATCTTTAATGTTGCACTCCCCTGAATCCCGCTATCAGGTGGAACTGCTAGCTTAGCGAACTAACTGACAGACAGGTCCGAGTCCGAGTCCAAGTCCGAGCGAGGAGTGATTTTCCCTCAAACACAGTTCAAACCTCCAGAATAAAGCGCAATGTTGGTGACGATTTCAACCACAAAGCAACAAAACACGCACAGAAAATTTGGAAAAAATAAATGCGCCAAAGAAAGTTTCCAAAACACCCCAAGAAAAAACATTGATAAACAAAAGACCAAACAACAACAACAACAACAACAACAACAACCATGGAAGATTCTTCTTCTCCATCTTCGACTTGAAATGCGTTTGAGCCAACAGGATGATGAGCTATACTGCTTGGCTTGGCTCGCTCGCCCGGCCGGTCGGTTTGTCTCGCTTGCTTGCTCGCTGGGCTGGCTGGCTCCTCCGTGCTGCTGCTGAGCTTTTCCTGCAATGGCAGCAGCGAAAAACGACGCAATGACGCTGCACATGACGTAAGGAGAAACACAAGACACGAGTTCCAAGAAACTTACACACACTTTTGTTTCCTCGTCACCAAGGCACTTCCAAGGAAGGCACTACCAGCCTACCTTTCAACTTAGTAGGTACAAAAACAAACTTAACTTGCTTGTGACCTAGTACCTTGGTCAATGATTTTTTTTTTATTACTATTTTTGTGGTGAATTTGGCCATTTTCGCCAAAAATATTTGGGCGAAAGAACTTTTTTCTTTAATTGCAAATTCCTTTTTTTTTTTCAAAAAACAAAAAAAGCCCAACATTGGAAAACATTGCCCACTATTGCCACAATTGCTTATACTATGAAAGGGTGCTTAAGATTTTCTACTTTCATTTTTGGAATATAGCCAAATTTGGCTATATTTTATGCTCATGGACAATTGGCCACTTGAGCAACATCACAAAATTCGGGGGGGGGGGGGGGGAGGGGGGGGGGTGGGATTTCCACTAGTGACCTAGGTGGAAACCTTTTCAATATTTTCACAGGTTTAAAGAAAATTGTGCCTACACACACCAGGTTTTAATTATTTATTTATTTATTTATTTTTTGGGTTCAATTTTTTAATTTCATGATAGTGATTATTTATTTTTTTGGTGGACAACACATTAAATTCACTTGCAATAAGGTAAAAAACATATTTTTCCCAAGTTTTTCTCAATTTTTTTGAAATAGCCAAAAAAAAACATTACCATAAAAATACTTTTACAAATGCCAGTAGATAGCCAATAATATAGAAAGAAAAAGCCATTTTTCATTTCTTCCATTCATATCCAGTATTTAGCCTTTTTTTCTTTTTTCCCTGGAGATGATCACTACTTTGAGAAGCCTACATCACAAAATTCTATAAAAATAAAAATTATTAGAAAAATTATTTATTAACAAAAAAAAACAGTGACTTATACAAGAGAGAGAGAAATACTGCAATATTACAATATTTGGGCTGGGGCTAGTGTACCAATAAGTACACATTAGTTTTGCTCTCTATCTAGACAAGGATTAATGAACCAACTTTACATTGATGAGCTTGTTGTGGTATTCATGATATCCAGTCTATTGGCTTACCCTAAAGTAGTATTGTGTCCTACTACTACAAACATCATTTGTGGAGGAGAGGAGGAGGAGGAGGAGGAGGAGGAGCTCAAGAAAGAGGAAGAAAGGGTTAATGAAGTAGTAGTCCATTAAATGGGTTCTTTAATTTCTGAGGAGTCAGCTCCCCAAACAAACACACACAAGAGCTCTTAATTGAACTGAACTGAACTGAACTGAATTGAATTGAATTGGATTGAATTGGAAGTCACACTAAATAACAATTCTGTCAGACCAGCATCATTGTCCAGGGTTCAGGGTTTATGGAGTAGGTGAATCTAGTAGGGTTTTAGGGTTCAGGGACTCAGTGAATCTAGTATTGTCTAGGGTTTAGGGACTACTAGGGACTTATGTCAAAATCTACTAAGTGTTTTTTTTCTTGCCCTATTTGTGCAAATCTTAAATTTCTGGTTGAATTCTGCACATATGAAATATCTGCACATAAGACAAACAATTGGTTATAGGACTAGGGACCTACTAAAGCTTTTATGGGTACAAAGCTCTCAATTTTTTTCCAGTATTTTTTTGGGTGAATAATTAGTTTTTTTGGTTTCCAACTTTTTTTGATGAAGCTATAATGGGGAATTGAACCTTGATTGACTCATAGAGGTGCTATCCATTGCAACCTTTGATTGACCAATGTTTCCTTTTGTCCAAGTTACGCAATTCATGGTTCTTGAAGGCCCAAAAAGGTGGAAAGTTTAGAAATCGTCAAATTCAAGTAACATGGATCATGGAAACAAAAGGCAAATACAAAATCCACATTCACTATCAAACTTTTGCACAATATTAGGTTCTATTTTTCTTTTCAATTTTGATTTGTTTCCCCCAAAAGGAAAGTTATGCACGATACATAATTTGTGACCAAACATTTGAATGATGAACTCCAAATGTTCAGTCAATTATTCTTTTAGTTTTATTTTTTCTTAAAGGTTTGCTTAAAAAAACCAATTACTTGCATTAGAACTAGTTTCAATCAACTTGCTCCATTTAGGATTTTTTATTCAAAAATTTGTACTAGAGAAATGGTCCTCCGCAACTCAATAAACCAATTGGTATGAAATGGTTTTGTTCGTATGTTCAAATCTATGATCAACTAAAATCTTATGTTTTCATGAATAGAATTGATAAAGGCACAAAAGTTTCCAAACACATCACCTTGGAAATAAAAAAAGGTTATCACAATACATTTGATATATGTCCCTTTCACAAACTTTCACTATTGCTATGAAATTGCATACAAGCACATCACATAGTTGGGCAAATTTGATTAATGAATGGATTGCTTCCAAGAATGGCATAATGGCATTCAAGCCCAACAATGCTTCTACATCAATCAACAAACAAAAGTTAAACTTGGTAAAGGCTAGTATGGTGGGTACATTTAATGTCATGTTCATTAGGAGAATGCAATATTCAAACAACACATGTTTAATAAGATTGCTCATATGGATATTCACCTAGTTTTCACGTTTTGGAATGTTTTGTTACCTTTAGTTTCCATGTTCTTTATTGTTTTGGGAATCTCCAAATGTCTCTTGGAGTTATGGTTGCAATAAACATACAAACATTGCAAAATATTTTCAAGGTAAAATATCAAAGGTAGGTGTGAAAGGGTTTGTGTAACCAAATTAGTTTAATAAGCCATACAATGCACATTGGTGACAAATGGAACATATTACCATTGGATTTGAATTGTAATTTTAGATTCAAAGCTTGGAAAATATTGACCTCATTAGCATTAACAAACCAACTTTGAATCAAACTTTTCTTCTTGCAAAGTTAGACAATTAACTCTTAATCCAAAAATCAAATGTTGTGGGTATGTGACACCAATTTTACTTAATGTAACCATGCACATTTACCCAACTTGCATTATCCATGGAAGTAATCTCATCACAAATAAGGGATTAAAACTTGGCATTTGAATAATAATTTTTTTGATTTTTTTGATTTCATCATTTATGTGTTATGCCATTTCCCAACCAACCCCATCAAACCAATGTTTTTTTTAATAGATCAAAGCTTCAAGAAATTCAAACAAAAGCTAGAAATCTTCAAAATTTGTCTTTGTCATTGTCATACCTTTATTCATGGGGTTAAAAGCAATGACAAATTAAACAAGTGTCAATTTCTCTTCCACTACATGACCAAGAATAAGCTACTAAAGGATAGTTCTTGAAGACAACTATACATAAACAATTTCATTTTTTGTATGCCCATATTTTGGATATAGAACCCACTTATAATTTGAAGTCTTCTTTTTACATGCATGTTTTTCTATAAATTCCTAGTTGGTCAATAAAACCTTTTCTTTCTTTTCAACATTAATATAAACACAACATCTAACATAAGTAACCAATCCAACCTCATTCACAATGACATCTACCCATGACATTTTTAAAGCCCAACCCTCTTGAAACTTATGATTGTCATCAATTTCAACCTTTTTTTGCTTTTTGGGATTAAGGGCGCACTCATGCTTAAGAACAATAAGGGGAACATTGGTGAAGTAATTTGCAATTTAAGGTTAAATACATAGTTTCTTTTTTGCACCCATGTGATTAAATTCAAATACATCACAACAAATAAACTTTGCAAGTGCAAACGCCTTTCTTAAAACTTGACTACCAAAGAACTATTTGAAGATAAAGCTATTTGGAACTTGCAATTTTGGGGGCATGGTTGATTCGATTATAAACTTTAACTTCTAAAGGTGCAAGGACCCATTTCAAACATAAATGTGAACAAGGCTTGCCACTTCACTTGCTAAAGATTAGGTTTAAAGAAGCTTGAGCAATTGCAAAGTGCAAATGTTGATGATTTGAAAAGACTTGCTCTATATGTAGCAACCTATTGTAGATGTTGGATGACTTGTTTGCATAATGCACACAATACATATAGTGCATTCAAACAATAACCCATGAATGTCAAGAAGAAGACCATAGATTTGTTACACATTTGCAAATGTCAACCAAAACTTATGCATGCCACACCCACAATGAAATAATGTTGACAATTTGCACATTCTACACATAAACAATCATGAATATTGATTGTCAAATTGAGTCATTTGACCTAATGCAAACATCCATGACTTGTGCAAACACAAGGTATAGAGACAATGAATATCAAAGTCATCACCACACTGCAAAAACATACAAAATGAAACAATTAAGACAAAAACTTAACATTGAGAGGTTTGAGTTACATTTACAACCAAAACCTAAAAAAATCAAATTGCAAGTTAGAACTTCAAGTTCCAACAAATTGTAAGAATTTTGCAAGAACATAGTACATAAATAAGTAGCAAAGGAACAAGATGAACAAAGGCGAATTGTCAAACATATTTAAAGAAACAAGATTCAACCATGAAACGAACAAGTGATTTAAGGTTTAGAAAAAATTCTTGGACCTTTGAAAGTTTTTGAACCTGGAATGTTGAGAATAGAATAATGGCAATCATGCGCCACCTTACTATTGATCTACAAGCTTGAAGCAACAACTTGATTTTTTCAAATGGTTTTCAACTTTCAAGTGGATTGACCAAATCAACAAAATAATGTACATTATGCATTAAGGAACAAGTGCCACCATGCATGTGCTGGATTTTAGAGTGCACACCAAGACTTGGACTCTGGAGTTGCTCCTTCTTGGTCCATGAATGTGCAATGTGCATACATATGCACTAGTCCTAGAGAAACAAAATATGGGGAGACAAAACTAGTGCAAATGGGTTAGGTTTTAAGGTTTAGATTACAAAAACTTAAGTTTAAAGTGAAGAAATCAGTTGCAATAGGAGGGATTTTCATTGATGATGGGAGGTGACATGTGTCCTCCTCTTGGACTCCTTTTGTTGGTGATGTTAAAAGCTTATTTTATGAATTTTTGTGATGTAAGGCAATTTTTATTAAAAAAAAACCTGTTTATGATCCACAAGGGCTAATCTCAGGTCAAAATTAGTGCAAATTTTTGCTAAGAAAAAGCATTGTTCCTTAAAATAAAACTCTATGCACCTTTGTGTTTTTTGGTTCTAGTTTATTATATTCCCCTTGAGCTTCTTAAATTACACACCCTAAATAGCAACCCCCATCCTAATATAATTCTACTTTTGCGATGAACTCATGTTAGCCTTTAATAATTCTACAACCAAATTCCCCCATATATATATATATATATATATATATTCATAAATATAATCTATTTATTTACATATTATTAATTTTCCCCATAAATAACAATAGCTATGGAAAAAAGAGAGGAATAAAAAAAAGGGTGCATCATTTACCCCAAAGAATCAACAAGTCTTTTTTAAATGGCTTTCACAAAGACTTGTTGATTCTTTGATGTTTCGTGAAATAACCATATTTTGAAGTTGTAAATATGAGGCAATAAAGGATAAACTTATGGTAGGGGAGTACAAAATGTAAATATAATATGATTATTATTATTATTGTACCTTAGAAAGAGCTAAACTTAAGTTATTTTTGTGGCTTTTTCTTGCTCCATGTCTCTCTCTGATGTGAATGAGATATCGCGACAACTGAAAGACTCATAAATGCATACCTCCTCTTGTTGTTGTTGTTGTAGTATTTGTTGTTTGGTTGAGTGTCTTTATTTTGTTCATCCATTTGTGAAGTTGTAAGAACGAATTCTGTTACCTCCTAGAATGGAGTCCATCCCTTTTTGAAGTAGCAAACAACTAATTTCATTTACCTCCTAGAATTAAAAAATGAGGAAGTAGTTCGTTCATTTTGAAATAGCACACACACCTAATTGGACTATTAGAGAGTTCATCCATTTTGAAGTAGCAAGACCTAATTGGACTATTTACCTTCTACAAAGAGAGTTTTCACACATTTTGAAACTATCAAGACCTAATTTTCCTTTACCTCCTTACAAAAAGAGAGTTCACCCCTTTTGAAACTAGCAAGGTCTAATTTCCATTACCTCCTTACAAGAGAGTTAGTTGATCCCATTTTGAAGTAAACACGACCTAATTTTTTGAAAATAGCGCAACAACTACTTTTTTTGTTACAAAGAGTTCACTCATTTTTAAAGTAACAAGACCTAATTTTTTGTTACCTCCTACAAGAGGGATGATGCACAAAAGTTGCGGATGTGCAATGTAAGTTTGGAAAAAAAAAAGACTCTTGTCTCAAAAAACTGACTCTAAGAAACAAAAAGCCCTGAAAACCTGTGCCCTAAAAAGTGAAGTAAAGTAAAGAGATGACATATTCTCACATGTAAAAGAGACATGTCAACCATATGTAAGAAAGTCCTTTGTATATGTACTACCAAAAAGTATTCTACATTTGTTGTGGGGTGAGAGAGAATGTACTCTGACATATGTGCCTACTACTAACTTCATAATGAATAGTTCTAAAAGTATTGAGAAAGGGAAAGGGTTTAGTTTAGAGGGGGTAGTATTTTTGCAGTTTCAATTATGAGTGAATTCCAAAAACTTGTGTACTGTACTTTTACTATTAATAATTATGGCTTTTTTCATGTGTAGAGAAAAGGGTTGTTTGTTTTTCAATTTTGTGAATAGCCACAATTGGAGATCATTCATTCACAAGAGGAATTAGCCAAATTTGGTTTACATGTCAGAAAGGAAAGTTAGTAAAAAAGTTGAGAATTCTCTCTGTCATGGTTTTGAACAGAACCCTTTGGTTTCAGTGTTTCCGGGTCCATTTTCTTGACCCAACATCATCATGCATGGGTCTGGTTCTACATGTATTAAAAAGTTCACCAAAAATTGGAAGGCATCTCCAATGCTGTCTTGGTAGTAAGGTTTCTTCCAATTCCTAAGTTGCCGTGTTTTAGAAACTAGTGCCAAAGATAATGGTATTTGGAAATCAGTTCCATTTATATAAGGGTTTTCTTTTCAATTTCATGATATTGAAAAAAATGGCAAACTTTCCCCCACCAAAAAGAGAGAGAGAGAGAGAGAGAGAGAAATTATAGTGTATTTTATATTTTAAAAAAATAAAATTTCCAAAGCTTTACCAGTTTTTTTTTTTTGGGTCAAGAAAATTGCAAAAATTGTGGTGAGGAAAAAAAAAAAAAAAAAGAAAGAAAAAAAGCCACTGAATTTTTACATCTACAAATGTACTTACTACAACACAGCCCAAGATGGGAAGAAATTGTGCAAAATCAGTGTTGTAAGATGAATTAAAACTGGTGAGCAAAGGAAGCCAAGAGTACAACATAACCTGCTACAAAGGTACAAATATGTGCATAGAGAATTGAGGAACCTATGGAAACAAAAGGTACTTTAGATGGCAATATTTTTGAATTCTGAAATTCAAGAGGAAATAAGTTGCATGGTCTCCACCCAGTTTGCCAGGAGTCCAATTCTAACTAAAGATTCACCCTGTGATCTACTTACTTACTTACTTACCCATGGGTTACCAGATTGGGAATTGGCCAATATTGTTTTAGTAGTAGTAGTAGTAGTAGTAGTAGCCCACCAAGAGCACACAAATTGCATCTAGAAACATACCTACTTGCTCATACTTTGTTGCCCAAGCCAATATGAAGATACCTAGTTGAGTCTTTTGTACTAGGGTTTAGGGTTTAAACCCTAGTATTGATCAAGTTTGTGGTTGAAATCTTATGTATTGGTGCCTAGGCTACAATTGTTTGCACCAGAAATCTGGTTATATCATATCAAGGAACATTTCTTTAAACACTTGTGAAATAGTAGCCTAATTTAGGCAAAGCTTGTGCTGCCTCCTCCACTCACACCCAAATTACATTAAAAAGTATTCGACCAAATGTCCCTTACATTGTGTAATGCCTAAAAATTTGCCAAAAAGAGAAATTCAAAAAATTCAAAAAAAAAAAATGATCTCAGAGGTTTTCAAAATTTGTGACCAAAATATAGAAGGATGATGCCTAAAGATTTTTCGTTCATATTATGAATTATAGTCAAATTTGGCTAAATCTTCCTAAGGACAATCGTCAATTTTGTCTACATCTTCCTTTGTATAGATGATAGCCATTTTGGCTAATTCCACTTTTGGATGATCACCTCTTTACATCACAAAAGTGTAAAATAATAATAATAATAATAATAATAATACAATATTGTAATTTAAAAAAAAAAAATTAAAGAAGAAAACCCCCTTGACGTACACCCCCTTTTTTGACTCATCAAGTCATTTAGAGTTCAAAAGCATGGAAGGAAAATTAGAAGTGGTCTGTTGTACTCAACCCTTCCCTGCCATTCTTTCAGAGAGGATGAAAGGACCAACAACAAACATGTGGAGAAAAGCATTAAAAGCTTGAACAATAGACAACAACCAATCCTCTCATAGACTTTCTAAACGAAACCAAACCGAATGCTGCTGCTGGTGATGAAGCTGTGTGAGTGCATCTATAAAGTGGGCTGGGCTGACAGACTCACAAGGGATCTGAATGTAGCCGTTGTGTTGGGTTGGGGTTTTGATGACAGTCAATGGATCCCGTTAGTTTTTGCATGGTGACAAATAATCATCCGTTCGTTCGTTACAATTGCATTGCAACTATCTCTCTCTCTCTCTCTCTCTCTCTCTCCTCCTCATTGTCAGTTGTTAAATTATGTTTCAACTAATTTCTTAATTTTACAACTCTGGTTTTTTTTATTAAGTACATGGGTTTAGCCTGACATGTGAATTTCCTCTAGTTAATTTGGCTAATTTAAGCCCATTTGGAAAAAAGAAAAAAGAAAAAAAAAGGGCTTGGGTACCAAATCCTTGATCGTGTGTTGACCCAATTGTGTGATCTCCAACACCAACCAATCCAATTGCAATAGTGCAGTGTGTCGCAGTTCATGCTAATAAGTCAATTAGAACAATTTGCACAACGCAAAGGACAAGGCCAACGGACACAATTTGTCATCACACCAGTCAGGGAGCTGGACAAGTACTACATTTTTGCATGTTAAGAGAGAGAGAGAGAGAGTGAATTCTAAATACCTACACACATGAAGGAACACTCTCCTCTTCTTGTGCGCTGTCTTTCCCTGTATGCAAAACACATGCACATGGCACCCCTGAAGAAGCAACAAATTATATATATATATATATATGTATATAGTACACAAGTCTTCGTAAGCCTACTTAATTTTTGTTCTTCTGCCAACTTTCAGCTCCCTCACAATCATCAAGTTTTATCCGTGTTTTGGGAGCCATGACCAAAGGTAAACCAGCAAGCTCAAGTCGATTATCAGACATAATGAACTGCTTGAGAGTGCCAAGTTTGTGTGGGTTATGGGATATAAGAAGAGTGTGAGTTATGAGATTCAGCCAACCACTACTGACCTAGGAATGTGCAAAAAAGGATTTAAGGAGGTACAAAAATGTTATAGAAGGCAGCAGCAGGATTCATGATGTAACAGAGGAGCTCTTGTCCAATGGTGTGTTTGTCAAATTAATGGGATGCTCGTAGTAACAACGACTATTGGTTATGTTTTTCCAACCCACTTTTTATGTTCCATTCCTTTAAGAACAAGAGATTTTGAGATCAAGGTTCTATTCCATTGGGGGAACAAGGATATGGCTACCAGATCAACAACTACCCATCTTTTGCACTGACCCATTCAAGTGATTGACTTGGAAAAAAAGAGGTGTTTGGCCCCCACCTAAGTGTGATTGAGATCGAGAGCGATGATGCTATCCATCAAGAAAGGCCCAATTTAGGGTTTGTGTGTGTTTTATAAGTGTACAAGTTGTATTCAGTCTTGATGATTTTTTTCTCCCTTTTTGGATGATTAACTGACTGACGAAAATTTATGCATCCAAAATTTATTTAACTGGGTATCAGATTGGGTATATGCATATATATATATATATGCCCATTGGGTCTTACTTTTTTTCGAAAATTTATGCATCAAAAATTTATTTAACTGGGTATCAGATTGGGTATATATATATATATACCCATTGGGTCTTACTTTTTTTTTTTCAAAATCTGGACAAAACCCCCTCCCCCCCTCTTACCCGGCATTTTCTGAAAGTTAACTAACCACCTATTATCCTCACCTCATAATAACAGATGATTTTAAAATTTCAAGTATTCATAACCAGACCCTACTCGGGGAAAATAATAACAAGGTAGTAAGGTGTCTCTCAAAAAATCTAGGTCAAAAAATTATTTCATACTCAGATTGTGCTACCTTGATTGAAATTGAAAGAAAAAAAAAAGATCTCATTCAAATATGAATAGAGTGGGAAATTTGGTCAGTTCTTCAAATACATACATACATACATATGTATCTATGTATGTATGTATGTATATATAATTCCAATTGCATTTTAAAAAGTAATTCTGATTCTCAAAATCAGTCCTGATTTAAATCCCATTCTTACTAACCAAGATTGGAACCAGTGATTAACCAGGTCTGGGCATTAGGGGGATTTGTTTGAAAAAAATAACAAGCCAGGCTTGCCTACCATTGCCCAATTTTTTGGGCTGTGTAATGTTGTTTTGGATGGCACCTTGAGCATTTTTTAATTTTTTTTATAGATGCATAATTTCAACTAGAACACAATCGATCGTCTATAGTGGCATAGTAGCACACCTTCGAAAGCGCATGTCCAAGACATGAGCCACCAATTGGAGCTCCAACAAACCCAAGCTACTACGTGATATAACAAAATTTATTAGGGCACTTGCACCAATTTACAAGTTGGACCTTTCATCCTTTACATAGAGGTAACTATTTTTTCAATTAGAATAAACTTATCCAATAAGTCTTCTTGCAATTTAGGAGCCAATGCAATCCCGCTTGTGTCAATCACCTCAAATAGGTCAATCATGACATGCTTTGCCTCCCATTCACTAAAAATAAAGTTGACAACCACAACAAAGATGTCATGGACTCCTTTCAACATTCATAAGTCGAATGTGTAAGTGGCAAATAAACAACTAGCCAATGCAGGCTACACATATAAACTCATGGTTTTTTTAGCAAAGGTAGGTAAAACAATCTCAACAAAAGCCTTCCTAGATGGGAAGACAATTTGTGGACAAAACTTATATGATAGTTTCTAGAACTAAACAAATTTTACAATTCTCATCGGCAATAGCCTTTTCACCACTAGCAACATGAGATCATCCAAAAAGCCCACATGTGTTGGGTCATCTTTTTTTAACTTATTTGAAATAAAGAGAACCCTAGAAACTTTCAAATGGAGAAACATGTGCCCTTTTCTTACTTAGCATTTCGATCAATGGGAGCTTTTGCAATGCAGTTAACATCTTCTAGCAACCTTTTCATGAGGGCAAAATGGTCTTCTTCAACATGTTTTTTCATAGCTATAATTTCATTAAACTTATGGTATGCAATCAATCTTTTCCTACACCTAGTGCACATGGTTACAATATCAAAATCAATAGAATCACTATGGCAAATAATGCACCTCATGATTTGATTGTGTTCCAAATCCACAAGTTGGTTATTATTTACCTTTGAAAAAGCCTATGTGCGGGAAGTATAATAATGTGGCTTCCATAAAAGCTTCTATTTTCACACAATCTCCAAATGCATTTCGATGCTAGATGCATCATCACACATAACTTCAACAACTAATGGATTCTTTAGCTCTTCGTGGTAAGCTTCTTGAACATTACCAATATTACTATTGTCATGTCCTATAGAAATTAGGAATTCCTCATTAGAATGGAGATCATGAACCTTCATGTTATTCATGGTGGGGCATGAAAAAAAATTCATCAAAAGATTGTTTAGTAAAAAATGAACATAATCAAAAGATAAAAACAAGTTATGAAGTGTTCACAAATCTTCCTAACCTTTGCAACAAAAAACTTTCTAACAACAAGAAACTTCATAATCCTTCAAGAAAGACAAGGCGATAGTTTAAGGTTTAAAGCTTAAAGCTTCATGAAATGAAAAATCCTACAAGCCACTTGATGCATCTTGAAGATCTCGTCGATTGTTGCCATGTATGTTCATACCTTCCTACAACTTGCTTGTGAATAGGCAAGGAAATCGGCAAATAATAAACAAGAAGGTAACAAAAAACAGAAAATTTGAAAGTTGATTCAAGCACTTCCCCACCTTTGTTGCTTTACAAATGCATCTTCCAGCAAAACTTGTAGCGAGGTGTAGAATGCAAAATAAATGAAACATGCAAGGACAACAAAATTGAATACTAAAGACCAAAAAAAATTTAATTAGTTGGCAATAGATTACAATTGTGTTGGAATCCCTTGTCCTCTCCCACCTTTGAAGACATAAACTAACTAACTAACACAAAAGAAGCTATAGACTACAACTAGAAACTATTTTGTGCATTTTCTTCAAACCAAACAATTGATCTATTTTTTTATTTCTAACCTAAATTGCAAACAAAAAATTGTTGAAGATGGAGGCTCAAAATCCACATACATTTTTCATGTAAATCACTTGACTTTAGCTTTGCCATGCTTGATTGATTCCTTGTAATGCTCTAGTGGCCAATAAGTTGCATTCATAATTTTGATAGCACATTGACAGCAAGCTCAAAATGGACATTGCAAAGGTGAAAGGAGAATGTATAAAATGAAGGAAATAGGAGATATGCAATTTTTAAAACTACAAAACCCTAACCATAACCCCATACTATTTTGTCAATATCATATTTAAGGTTGCTGAATAAATTTTCTCCTTTCAATCTACTAATCAAGCTACCTATTTTGCTATAATCCTAAACGTTTAAACCTTCCAAATTAAAACATATACCTATCATAAACACACTTGTAAGATTCCCGATGGATGTTCCAATGTATTTGTGGGTTATTTTGATATTGAATTTCCAAAAAAAATGTACTTTGTCTTATCCTAATTTCCAAAAATAATTTTGCTAGGTATGTGTTTCCACTAGGAGGTGTTGTAAGCAAATTTTTATAAGAAAATTTCCAATTTTCAAATGTTGTGTCTTATTATGCAAGCATCACAAGGTGGGTTCAATATTAAATGGTGATAGGTTTGGTATATAAGTAAAAACGCATGCATGAGATCTTTGGAGAGTTTATAGGAAAAACATTATAGGTTTTAAAGTATTTTAACCAGGTTAAAGACACATTAAATTTGCTTTAAAATCACAAAGTTTAGAGAAAATTAGCATTATTTTTCCCATATTTGGTTTCAACAAGTGGCCACAAGGATGACTAAAAATGTATGCTTCACATATGGTTTATAGCCAAATTTGGCTAAATCTTCTTAGGGATGGGATGATGGCCAATTTTTTCTACATCTTCCTATGGACGATTGCTATTTACTAGGCTGCATAAAAAAAGGTTTCCTAAAAAAATATTAATACTACTTGGTTTATAGGCAATGTTTCATTTTTGAATTTTGGGGTGTAGTTGAAGGGCTGATCATGATCCATAAGAGTCAAGAAGATTTAGCCAGATTTTTCTATAATAAATTATGAAAGTTATAAACTCTAAACATCTTTTAAAAAGCCCCAAGAACACTAGATTTTTCACCATTTGAAAAAAAAGAAAAAAATCACCAAATTTTCATAAAAATTTGCCGCAAAAACACTCCTTATACGTCGGGTGTAATACCATGCAATGTATCCATGAGGACATCAAATACTAAAGTTAAATTCTCATAACTCAAAACAATATTAGTTCTAATGGTTAAAATTAATTTTTTTATTATTTCATTATTTTACAACTTTATGTTTGCAGGCTAGTAGCCAAAATGACATATTATTGTTTTGCTATGACAAATGAGCATATTATTTCACACAAAAAGTTGTATGCTATTCGTTGATTGAAGGACAATGTACAACATGCATTAGGTACAACAACAACAAACATGGCACAATCATTTTGATGCAAAAATCTTAGACTCATCTTCACCAAGTTTGTTTATTAAAAAAGTATTAATTTCAAGATCAAAACTTTGTCTTTATACAAAGTCAATAAATAAAATAAATAAAATAAATAAATTCCTTGCCCTTCTTGCCCTTCAGCATCAATTCATGTTTTGAGATTTGTGGGCCTACAAGAGAAGAGGCTTTGTGTGAAGATGCAAAAGATTTAAACATGGGTTTAGATTTTTGGGCACAATTTTTTTATTGTCATTTTCCCTTTCATATCTTTTTTACGGTTAAAAAACCCCCGACTTGACTTGTGATCCTTGAATAAAGGGTGTTTTTGTTTTGTTTTGTTTTGGTTTTTTTCCCACAAGATTTGATTATTAATTTAATGTTTTTTAGGTTTTATGTTCCTCTTTGTGTGTTTTTAATCTATCTTATGAAGGAGGGTAGTTTAGTTTAGTTTCGTTTGGTTTTGTTTTTGTTTTGTTTTGTAGTTACGAGGTCCATCGAATTGGAATGCTTGAGTTCGTGTTCTTGGGTGTCTTTGGAAAGGTCTAGACAAGGACGGGTGTGCATGGGCCTTTGGTTCCATGACTTTTGAACTTGAGGTGCAAAAGTTCTTGAATTATTGAATGACTTCTTCACTGAAAATGAAATGAAATTAAATTGTAGCTGAAAATTCTGGAGGGATTTGAATGTGACTTTGATGTTGTTGGAAAGTTCTTGATAAGCAGGATTTAATGGAATTTATTTGGTAAGATTTGGATTCAGAATGTCGGGGGAGATATCGATTTTTAAGTGATTTCTGCCACTGAAAATTCAAATAAATTCCCAAATGTACATTGCATTTGGGTAAGGTCTTTCTTTCAACACCTCACACTAGTTTTATTTTTATTTTATTTTTTAAAATTTCCATCAAAATAATTAAATAATTTCAATTTAATTTGAATAATTTTGTGAATTGTGCACCTTTCATCACAATTAATGATTTTATTTTTTTTTCCAAATTTTTTGATGTTGCATGATAGGCTAACATGCCAAGAAAGATTTAGCATCAAATGACAAAGTGTTTAATTTTCTTTTAAATAGTGAGAAAAAGCAATTTACAAAATGTTGCCAAACTAAAATTAAGGTCCAAATGTAGCAAAAAAATTTGATTTTTTGGGGGGAAAATCTATTGAATTATGTTTAGAAGAAATGAGAGTATTTTGACAAAAAAAATTCCCTTTTTAATTTTTATTTTCACATTTCTAGAAAAGAAAATTATTTTGTATAATATGGTTTATAGCTAGATTTGGTGAAATTGTTTTTAAAGGTGATTGCCAGTTTGGTTACAAACAAAAATTCCTAAACAAAAAAAAACATGGGGGACTCACATGCAGTTTCTAAGGACATGATTCCTCCTCATGTTTTGTGATGGTTTTTGGGACATGGGTACAGTTGCTCCTTAAAGAAATATTATGTTTCAAATCAAGTTAGTTCATTGTAGAATGGCTCTGCCATTTATGGCAAAACTCAAACAAAGTTAGGAGCAATGATGGAACCATGTAGCATGATGATTAAGGTGATTCCATGGTAGGATGAACTTGATCAAAACAGCAACTAAAAAGTAGATTATAGGGTCCAATTAATCTTTCTAAAAGGAATAAACAACAACACATTGTTTGAGGTGACAAAGATGGCATGTTTGAAGATTTGTCATCAATGCAATTAACAAAAGCCAAAAATACCTTTTGAAATGAGGACAACACAAAAACTTGCTAATGTAGTTACATCTTTTGATCACAATTTATTGCTTGTGTTTTCCATTTGCACTTTTCAAGCTTGTTGAAATGAAATGCAATGCAATGAGTGTGGTGTTATATTGTTAGTGGACTGAATGCACAACTGTTGATGTGAAACAAACTCCTAATGGTTTTGTGTTATTCATTCATAATAGTTGGTGAAAGAAATTAGTGGAAGGCATGTTGGATACAAGTGAGCTTTTAAACATCAATGATGAAAAGGGATGGATTGTTGTTGCACTTCATAGTGTGAATAGTGGGCAAGGAAGTCATAGTTGAACTTCCTCAACCCCAATAAAACCATAGGTGTTCACCATTCAAGTGGTTCTATGATAGTTGGCAAAATTTGTTTTGATTTTCATAAATTACACGTGGATTGCCTTTTCAAAAAAAATTGTGGTCTATCAACATGTATATTAATTTCAATCTTTTTTTCCCATTTTTTCTTTCAATCTTTTGATTTTGCCAAAGTGGCGTATAGGATTTTATTTTTCTTTAATACCCACTTTTCAAACATTTTCCCAAAATAAATTTCAAAATTTTAATAAGGTAATTTTTTATTTTGTGAAATTTTTTCACATCCATAATTGGTATGTTAGTTATTATGACACATCATATGTTAAAACTCCATTGTCGAAATATGCACTAATTCGAAAGACTAAGCATAAATGTTGTAAAGTTAAATTTTGTTAATGAACATACGACAATTCAAGATCGTTAGGAACAAAAAAAGGTGGTATTAAACCCCAAAAAAAAAAATCATTAAAATTAAAACTTTGAAAATCAATATGTTGATGAAAAAAAAATGTTATTGTAAAAGGCACCATCTTGCCTTCATTTTATAAAAATGGGGGTTTCTAACCATTTCAAGATTTACTATAAACAATAACATTTAAACACCTTCAATAGTCCTTTACCCAAGTTTTGTACAAAATTTCTTCTATGAAAAGATGCATGCCATTTTATCCTTTATCTCATTTTTATCAAGGATGTTATCAATATAGTTGAAGTCGCTTAAGATTTTTCTCCAAATTTTATTGATTTTGATTTTGATTTTGATTTCTATGTTTGGTTTTTTCCAATAATGGTTTGTCAAAGATAGTGTTAACTAACATGGCTTTCATCATATCTTAAGTTTTCATCAATATAAATGTGCTTTGCTTATAAATTATTATTTTTTATTGCAATCAACATTATGGTAATATTTAACATGGATAAACAAAAAGATTGGTGTTTTGAAATTTTTGTTGAAGTTCAAGTTTTTTTCCATTTAAATTTCATTAGTTCATTTTCATAAATGACATGTCAATAAACATGAAGGCATGAAAAAAAAGAAAAGCAACCAATATGGCAAGGATCCTTCTTTTTATAACATACATAATATTTATATAATTATGAACATGTGTGATAAATATATTCCACATTTTGAACAAGAGCAAATAAATGAAAAGGAATGATGCTCAAGAAATTGAAAAACTATTGAATTTTGTGTAACACCACGGATAACAATAAAACAAATTCTATTAATGAGACAATTGAAAAAATTATACATACAATGATCATGAAAACAACAAGGTTTTGTTAACAAAGAAATATTAATGGAAAGAATACCAACAACAATAACAACAAGAATAAAATTTTTGCTAATGCAAGAATAAAAATCAACAACAACAACAACAATAATCTTCACTATGTACTGCCTACACTATGTACTGTTGTGTACAGTACTGCCCCGCAGCAGGACTTGTATTACTCTCTCTTCCCCGCCCTCTCTCTCTCTCTCTCTCTCTCTCTCTCTCTCCTCTTTTATATCGCTGCCCATATGTGGCGCCGCCTCTTGCTGTGGTTGATGTTGTTGATGTTGCTTCAGGCTGCTGCTTGTCACATGGGAGTAGAGTTGTGTTGTCCTGATCTTCAACACATACATAAGAATTGCTCTCTTTTATCATCTTCATCTCCTCATCCTCCTCCTCCTCCTCCACCTTCTTCTTCCTTCTTTGGGGGTTTTTTTTTTTGGGGGGGGGTAGAGAGTTTTCGTAGATTTCCAAAATTTGAGAAAATGGTTTTTGAGCGGTAATGGTTTACCTTGTTTTCCTGTTTTTTTGTTTGGTTTTGGACTTTACTAGACTTGTTTTTTTGATTGGCCCCAACTTTGCTGCTGCCCCTGCTGCTTTGCGTTGCGTTGCTTGCTCGCTCGCTCACTCGCTCACTTACTGTGTTGTTGTTTTGTTGGATATAAAAAGACTCCACGAAGCCTTCAATCCGTCCGTCTGTCTGTCCGTCCGTTCGTCCGTCCGTCCATCCGTCCGTCGGGGTTTGTTGTTGTTGGTGGGTCTGTTTTGCTGTGAGTTTGTGTATTTTGTTTTGCTTTTGTTTTCCCTCCAGCTTTTGCTTGCAGACAAGTTCTCGCTCGCTTCTTCTCACACGGAACACACAGCTCGATAGGGAAGAGACACAGAGAGACACAGAGAGAAAGAATGAAAGAAAGAGAGAGAGCTCGGGATGGAAGCTGCGGTGAAGTGCACCGACAGACATCGGCGGCGGCAAAGAAGGCTGGACATTGTTTTTGAGGATTGATTGATATCGTCTGGAGTGTTCTTCTGCTTCTGATGATGATGATGTTGGTTATAAGTGAGAGACGAGGTCGATACTGTGGAGTTTGAGGTGGTTGTTGTTATTGATACCGTAACTGTCGGCAGCGGCAGCTTTTTTTGGGGGCTGTTTTGTGCATATCCTTGAAGTTTTTTTTGTTGCTTTTTTGTTTTCCTCGAGACTTGTTTATAACTGAGGAGAACCGAAGAACAAATGACGGTTTCAGCTTCTGCATATATTGTATCGCCCGCCAGCCTTCTCTGCTTTGTTTTCCCTTTTCTTTTTTGAGTATGTGTTGTTGTTGCGTGCTTCTTTCTTTGGACGACGTTGCCGCCGCCGCCGCTGCTGCAGGGTCTTGTTGATGGTCTAGTATCATACGTTTCGACTCCCGTCGACTGGACTCAGGGATCATGATCATGGGTTTTGGTATTGCAGATGACCATGGGTGGTGGTCGTGGTCCTCTGCGGGAGCAGTCGAGAAGTGCGCTGTCAGCCTTAAGAGGTGCGGTTGTGTGATGACGACGGCGAGGGTGATGGTGGTGGCCTCTGACGATGTTTGGGTATCTTCATCATCATCATCATGCGGTCTTGAGCAGTAGTGATATATTATAGAAGTTCATTCTGGGTTTGCTCTTGACGATGCGAGTGTTGCAGCTTCGATTAACTAGGCTTAGAGATTCCTCCTTCCGGCGTCCAGGGGCGTATACATGTACTTTGGCTCCATTAGTCTTGGCCGGTGCTTGTAATCCAGTGTGCTGCGGCTTGCTTCAAGACTTCCCCCAGCTTCAGCTTTTTCCAGTTTCTTGTGCTACTGCCGCTGCAGCAACAGCAACAGCCCGGTGGGTGCTTCTGGAACGACTGCAGAAGTACCGCACCATGTGACCATCGCACTAGTGCACTGCGGCTGATGCAGAATATGTGCGTCGTGGGAGTTCGTCCTCTGTGAAACATTGCAAGTTCAACTCACACCCGTCATCGAGTCCGGTCCAAACTTCGACAAGCTTTTGCGCATCATGCAGATGTGCACAACCCTACGTACTGAGCAGCTGGCCGTAGTAAGTCTTTATAGTAACAGGGCTGAGCCGTCGTCTTGACTCTTGTCGAGCAGCTCCAGGCTGCTTTGTATTAGCACAAAAACTTTCGTCGTGGCCGGTGGCAAGCCTCGTCACTGTCGATCATTCACCCTCAGAGGTTCTTCGTGGTTGTTGCAAATGTGTTTGGGAGTATGTTGTGAGTGTTTCGCACGGTGGGTATTACTACAGGTGTGCAAACAGTATGCATCGCGGACTCTAAGTCCTCCTAGTAGAAGAAGAAGAAGCTGAAGTTATATGCAGGCTGCAGCTCGGAGGATGATGATGATGATGCTCATATATACATGATCCAGTTCTTTGCAAGTTACATCTTTTACATCTTAGCAGCTGAGGCGGGAAGGAAGCTTGAGTCACGCGCGGATATATATACATGTGAGCTTGAACTCTTGAAGTATTACTGCAACCGGAGCGATTGGATTCATGCAGTGCAGTGGAAGAGCTCTGGGAAAGTCTGTAAGCAACGGCCGCTAGTGTGGTCGACGAGGATTTGTGTGGTTGGAAGAAGACGAGAAGCTCTGAAAGATTGGAAGAAGAAGAGCGAGACTGTACAGGCTCCATCTTGAGTTCTCCACGATTAGAGAAAGAAGAAGACTCCTGGCAGGAAGAAAGTAACCATGTGGAAGAAGAGAGCATCTGGAAAGCAGATGATTGCGAATGGCCAGTGCGATAAGAGCATTGCCAAACTACAGGACACGGGAGATGTTGTACGTGCACTCAGGGTTAGAGAAACAGCAATGTAGTGCTTTTGTGCAGGATATTCAACTCATTCCGCGAGAAGCGCAAGTATTCTCTATTTGCAGCACGGACGCTGACGCTGATGCAGCTGCTCGCGATGAACTATTGCCTGTGACCACCACCATAGCCGATCAGCGGGCCGGCGGAGCTGCTGCTGCTGCTGTATGGATTTGTGTGGCGCAGCAGACACATGGTCCGACTATGGACAAAGGAAACGATGCAGGACCACTACTACTTTCGACGCCTACAGTGCAGCAGCACACACATCTTGTGAAAACACAACAAGATCAGCAAGTGCGCCCCACCAACACGACCACAAGAAGTGTTCCTGTGCAGGAGATGCAGCCGGAGATCAATGGACCTTCTGAAGAAGCTCCACACAAGTTCATACCGTTCACTATTCGGTAGTCAACTTCTTCCGTGCACTCTTCCAGCCTCTCCTCTCTCTGGTCGGCTCTCTCGGTTCTCTCTCTGTCTCTGTCTCTGTCTCTCTCTCTGTGATGCTTCTTTTGTTTGGCTCACTAAGTATTCTCAGCTTCTTCGAGATGCTTGCTGGCCCGTGCTTTCCCATCTGCAGGCTGCACAGGACGGCGCCATAGTACTGCAGTTCTAACGAGACGTACTGTTTCTTCAAACGGGGCTTGCTTTTACGGAACCTAAAGTTCCTCTATTCGATCGCGCGAGCAACATTGCTCGGTCCATCTCCAGGGAATAAGTATTACCTGAGTTTGAATATAATTTGTTCGACAAGGACTTTAGAACTTTGCGGAGTTGCTTCTTGGAAGCCGAGCCCGCATTTGTGCCGCCTGGTTCTGGATGGTATCGGGTCTGAAGTAAAATCCGAGCTCAGTCGACGCGCTGGAGTATCTGTATATACATGTTATCCTGGATCATCCACAGGTCTTGCAGAAAGAATTGTAGCGAGAGTTGAGGACGACACAAAACTCGTGTGTCGCCGCAAACTTGCTCGAGTACGTACGTGTCTGGAATAAATGGGAGTCCTGCGACGGTACCCACCGCTTGCTGCAAGTCTTGGGCTGCAGCTTCACAAGCTCTCCATATGATTCTTCCCCTCGAGATGTGATTGTCTAGATCTTGTGTCCCAAATTGTGTCCGGTTGGACGTATCGAATTCATCTGCAGCCGTTTCTATTTCTATTCTATATTCCATCACATACATCTTCCGAAGCTCCCCTGACTCAGGAGTTGATAGACTATTGGTGAAATCCTGTTTCGTTGCAAATTCTGAGATCAAGCGTGTAGCTGGATCAGTCCATTGACAGATCTCTAAATCATGTCGTCGACTCATGTCGCAAGATGATCCTGAGAGTTGCCAGCCATATGCACAGCCGCAGCAGCCGATGGCCGAGTTGGGTCCAGGGCACCGAGATCCGAGTCGGGATTAAACTGCACACTAGTGCAAAATCTGTCTGTCTGTCTGTCTGTCTGTCTGTCTGTCTAAGAGCTCTACTCCGTGGACAAAGTTGCTCTCATGCTGAATCCGGCCGGTACCTGAACATGATCTAAGTTTTGACGATGGATCTATCTTTCATTCTCAGTTCTTTCGCAAGAATCTGAGGTGCTCAGATCATCAGGTCATTATAGCCTGATCATCGCTCGAGGTAAGTACTGAAGAATGAATCTTCAACCATTTGTTTTCTCATGTTAAGGCTTGGGGGACAAGCTGGTGGGTGGGTACGTCCGTCCTTCTTCTGTAGACACAAATGGGAGGTCACTCTCTCTCGAGCTGCATGTGATGTAGATCTCGACAATCTCATGTAAGTCGGACCTTGGATTCTTACAAGAGGTTTGCGGCCACGGTGCATTAAGCTATGGGGCTCGGATTTTCCGTTCGATCCAACTGCAAGTTTCGCTGCTGCAAGTGTATCGAGCATTTGTAGTTTGACGAGCTTTTGGAGCTCTGTCCAGACAATGTTGCAAGCATTTCGTCGTGATGGCTACTTGGAGCTGCCGCTGCTGCTGCTGCAACAGGGTGGACCAGTTCATGGTCCGGAAAGTTGTTGGGTTCTTGCTGAACTAGTGTGAAATGTTGTTAATGTGGATTCCTCAGGGGCTTTGTGTCGTCAGTGCGCGAGGCAGATTTAAGACAGACATGGCCATTCACAGAAGCATTACTGAGGTGGAGGACGCAGTGTAGAGGTGATCAGCCGGGCATTCTTCCGCCGCTCCACTCCGACTCAAATTCTTCTTCTTCTTCTTTTTCTTCTGTACGAAGGTCGACCACCTTCTTCAAGTTACGCACATCATCATCAATCTACAGTATCCCAGAGACCGCCTGCTTGAGGAGCGACGACGACGCTGCAGACCTGGTGGCAGATTCTTCCATTCCGCATACAACAGCAGCTGGTGAGGTCATAACTACGCGGGATCACAAGTCCCCTGGCAAGTTCTATGGCGCAGCTGCAAGAAATTTAAAGGATCAGCAGGAGCAGCTTGCAGCAGAGATTCATACAGGCACGTTCCTGAAGCTGAGAGGGTCGGGCAGCTCACAAGAACAAGTTGTTGAAGAAGAAGCTGCTGCGTCGGGTACTGCTCTTGGGAAGGTCCCGGCGCCATCTGTACGACGTTCATCTGCAGCAGCAGCAGCAACTACAGTAGTTTGTGGTAAACCTCTTGTAGCTGCGGATTCGTACTCAGCGAGCGCAATGCGGCTGCGTGGACATGGACGAGGCTCGGTCGTAGCTGCCACAGTAGTAGCTGGGATCAGGTCGTCTTCTTCCGTCGCGGAAGCTGCTGCGAGTGTAGCAACAAACCGTGTAACGTTGTTGCAAGAGGCTCCTGAGGTTCACGAAGGAGCTGCTGCAGCTCCAAATCTGCATGGGATGGAACAACAGCTTTTATGCAAAGCTGAACATCTTGTGGGATCTTCAGGCAATCGTGCCGATGGAATTGAGAAGCTGCGAGCAGTTTGTGGCGACCAGGACGGCGGTCAATCAGCTGGAGGAGATCGACATGAGGATCAGCGTGATCATCTGACTGTAGAAGTGAATCAAGCATCATTGCAGGCGGTGCCGGTGGGTACGATCAACAATCACCACGACGACTCGCGGTGGATTCAGACTCGGGAAGAAGCAACGCCTCCAGGCGTAGTAGTCGATTCTACAGCAGCGAGAGAGAGAGGATTGGAAGCTTCGACGGCGGCTTTAGACTCAGGAGTTGTGGCTGAAGAGGTTCCTCCAGCTGCAATAGTAGTCGATGACCAGAGCCGCCTCGTCTCCCTCAAACATTCAGAGTCTTCAGGCGTTGCTCATGGTCCAAAGAAATCGCTTGCTGCAGATCACGGACCGCGTTCTATTCAATCTCCTGCAGCTGCTCCTCATGAGTCCGTGAGAATTGCAATCGACAAGTCGTCGGCACAGATGATGAGGTCGTTGTCGCTGCAGCAAGGTTCTAGTGCTGTGGAAACAACAACAGCCAGAAGTGCCGGCCAGCCCGCGGGGCCTGCAGCCGTTGCATCGAGTACAGTTCCTGGAACTTCCATGGGTAGTGGAGAAGAACTTGGGTCATGTCCGGTGTGTCGAGTATTCACTTCGTCATCCAACACCGCCTTGAATGCCCACATTGATCAATGCCTTGTGAATGCACCATCTGCTGCTGCCAACTCCATGGACGACAACGACAGGTTGCATCCTGCTCAAAGCTTGCAGCAAGCTGCAGCAGCTCATGGGTCGAGGGCAGCACAACCCAAATTCAAGGTGAAGACACAGAAGAAGCGGTCGTTGGCGGTTCTTTGCGCTTTCGCACCTCGTCGAGATCTGGAAGCTGAAGAAGAGTCCGGCCATGAATCCGGTCGATCTGCCAGTAGAGAGTCCAGTCCAGCTGAAGGTGCTGCGTCCGAACCTGTGCAGAGGGAGTCCGGGATTCGCAGACAACCACGAACAGCTTTCGCACTTCGAGGAGCAGCGAATGCGGCAGCAGCAGCTCCAAAGAAATCATTGCGGACTGGTTCTACCGTGGAGGCTAGTACCGACAGATCTCTCGGATTCATCGGCATCTCGAATCCTGGAAACCAGTGCAGACCAGCAGCAGCGAAGCAGCAGCACCGGCGGCTCTCTTCAGATTCCGCCAAACTTCCCAACCAGCAGCCAGGCGAGTCTGGTAAGCGACCACTCTCCGACTGCATTGAGCAGCGCGCCGCCGAGTCTGAAATCCAGACGAAGCGTAAGCGACGCAAGCTGCCGTCCGGTAAGCAGCAGCCTGCGACCTCCATCATCCCGGCCGGCAATGTTTGCACGGACTTCAAAAAGAGCAGTACATGCTCCAGTGAGGTATGACGTTCCCCCGAGCACACCTCCCACCCCCCCCCCCCCCTCCTCTGCCCGTTCTCGACTCTCTGTCTGTCTGTCCCTCTGGTTCTCTCTCTCTCTCTCTCTCTCTTTGGCGCGCACGTTCTAAAGGACGATACGTAGTCTTACGAGGTGCGCAACCACGGGCATCTGCAGTAAGGTCCGTAGTGGCGACTGGTGAAAGATGCAGTAGAACTTTGAGCTGCATGCATGCATGTGCTTTTCCACTGCTTCACGTCGTGCAGCAGCTGCATGAGAGCTCGAGGAGCATGACATCCAGCACGGGTTTCGAAAGGCAGCTCGGAGGACTCGAACTTGCTGCTGTGAACACTTAGATAAAGCGTCTTCGCCGCAGTTTCAACCAGGCTAGTACTTCTGCAAGATGGGAGCTGCATGGAAGCTGGCGTCTAGGCAACATACAGTCCCTGTCAAACATGTGCACCACTGTCCGCGTCTTTCTTTCGTGTCTTCAGGAGTCCACGGTTTAGTACTCTCGACCATGATCAGAGTACTGCATTTAGTGCTCTATAATTAGCCGCATGCTTAAGGTGATGGAACATCTTCCTCCAGCTCGGCAGCATAACTTGATGATGGGTATCTGCAGCATCCTTCGTACTGCAGCTGCTTGCTGATCTGCATGCATTGAAGTCCGCGAGGAGGGCCAATGAGATCGCGAGTATTAGTGCATGGTCTTCATGAAGTCTCGACAGCCTTCTTTTTTGTAGCACGGATCATCGCTGCAGCAGTCCACACAGAGGTCCTTTCTACGGCTATTTTAGCTGTCGACGACGACGCTCTTACGTCCTCAAGAAGTCGTGTCGAGATCTCATGCTCATCATGATGCGCTTAAGAATTCCTCTCGTAAGAGCTCGACAGTCGAAAGTCCAGATCTCTAGCTTCTTCTAACATCTTGTCGGGTGTTCGTCACCCTAATAAGAGCACTGCTTGACGGCGTTGTTGGTGGCTGCTACGTCTATGATCGATCCTCGTAGTGATTCGGAGAGAGAAAAACGCAGCTTGTTGCATGCTGCTCCGTCTAACTTGCATTTATGCTTGCAGGAACTGATACCAGGGCTCGACAGCCAGCTGCAGAAGAAGAACTCAGTTGCAGGATCTGAAGCGGCTGGCTCAGGCCGTGATCAGGAAGTTGCTGCTGTCACATCATTCCCTGCAGAAGTTCTACCAATCGCAAGCTCCAAGCGATCAAACAAGGTCCAAGCCAAACTTGAACTTTGCAGTTCCAATGAGAAGGTTGACGACAGCTGCAGATCATCAAGTCGCCCAGCAAAACCTGTGGTCAAAGGCAAGAGGAATCTGCAGGAGCCAGAGGAAGTCAATGATGGTTCACAAGTCCAGGTACTACCCATGCCTCCCATAGCTTTGTATTCTTATTGCAATCTGGATCTGGAGCTGAATCTCAGTCAAATGACAAATTTACTGAGAATTTGCAACTTTGTGCTTGAAGGTTGCTGCTATGGATGTGGTGGATCAGTCGCGGGCTACTAGACCAACCAAGCTTTCAGAGCAGGGTGCTGCAACAACACATGAGTTGCTGAATGGCAAAGGAATGTCAGGAGTCCTGGGCATGCACGTCACATCTGGTTTGCACAAATTCTCAGGGAAGAAACAACTGCAAGCTGCTGCACCTCCTGCGGCAGCAAGTGGTACTACTCTTGTTTCCGAATCAATGTCCCTGCAGCAGCAGCAAAAGAAAGCTGCCTCTTTGAGCAGCAAAGCAGTGAGCAAACAAGGGGAGCCTGATCATAAACTGGAACAGCAGCAACAAGAGCAACAACAACAACAGAAGACCACAAACGGTATAACTAGTCCGAAGCTCCTGCCTGCAAGGAAGAAGAACAAAGCTGCTCATGGAGGTGGTGGATCTTTGTCTGCTTTCCAAACATCATCAATGAGGCCACCACCACCAGCTGCAGGACTTGCAAGCAAAACTTGTGATCCTCCTCCGCCTCCTCCTCATCCTCCTCATCCTCCTCCTCACCCAGCCAGAAAAGAGAAGCTCAAGAGGAAGAGGCCTTTTCTAGGTTACACTGAGAAAGAAGCTCCACATCTAATGTCCAGGAGCAATGCCATTCTCCGAGAAGTACTTGGTTTGAAGCAACACTTTGGTGAGGCCACTAACATTGGCAGCTGTCTCACAACAAATCTGCGATCACGGCTCAACTCTGAAGCAGCTGGATTTAAAGCTTTGTCATTGCAACTGCCAGAGATTGTGACAAGCTCTGCAAACATCACAACTGCCACATCCCGGAAAAGGGTACTAGAGAATGTATGCAATGATGATGATGATGATGATGCAGCTGCTAAGGACTTGTTGCAAGAAGTTGATCGAGGTGGTGCTCATGTTGCCCTTGAGTCCCCTGCAAACTTGGAATCACAGTGTTGTAACACTGCTGGAGTTCTGCAGGAGAGATCAGAGGTGGAGGGTCAAAACCTGCTTGGAAAATCTGAGCAGACACAAGAAGATCATCATGCTCATCAGGGATGGAAGTGTAACTTGGACATCATTGGAGAATCCCAGCAGAAACAAGAGGTAGATCATCATTCTTATCAGCAGAAGAAGTCTAACTTGGACATCATTGGAGAATCCCAGCAGAAACAAGAGGAAGATCATCATGCTCATCAGGGGAAGAAGTCTAACTTGGACATGGTTGGAGAATCCCAGCAGAAACAAGAGGAAGATCATCATGCTCATCAGGGGAAGAAGTCTAACTTGGACATGGTTGGAGAATCCCAGCAGAAACAAGAGGAAGATCATCATGCTCATCAGGGGAAGAAGTCTAACTTGGACATCGTTGGAGAATCTCAGCAGATGCAAGAAGATTGTCATGCTCATCAAGGGAAGAAGAACTTGAACATCATCAGAGATCTGCAGGGTGCTGCTCACATAGCAATCATGCAAACACATGAAGAGCATTCATCATTGAAACCAGCAGTTGATTCTAGTAGCTGCTGCCGCCGTCGCCACATGCAAACACAAAAGGCAAGCAAGAGAAAAACATCAGTTAAGGATGCTGCTGGGGAGCCTCCTCCTGCAAGGAAAACCATAGGACTCCCGGCACGAGGTCCTGGTGGACGCTTCATCAGCACCAAATCTCTAAAGAAATCCCGAGAGGATTCTCCTAATGCTGCTGCTGTTGCTGCCTCTTCCAACAAGATCATTGCTTTAGAATCTGAGGTCTTGGATCTACCAGCAGCATCTTCAGGAGTACCTGCTGCATCTATCAGCATTCAAAACAGCATCAGTGTCTTGGATCTACCAGTAGCATCTTCAGGAGTACCTGCTGCATCTATCAGCATTCAAAACAACATCAGTGTCTTGGATCTACCAGCAGCATCTTCAGGAGAACCTGCTGCATCTACCAGCATCCAAAACAGCATCAGTGATCATGAATGTCCAGCAACAACTGACCACCACCAGAACTCAGCTGATGAAATCTTACAGTCTGATGTTGTTTTTGATGTTGTTATTCCTGAAACCACAATTTCTGATTCAGCAGATGGAGAGAACACAAGATTCTTGTCTGGAGGAGTCAGAGGAAGCAGCAGCATAGAACCTATTATTGAAGAAGCTAATGATCAAGCTGCATCAGATGTTTACCCACTGGTAGTACTCCAGAAGGAAACTATCTCACCAAGTCCAGTATGTGGATCAAAGTCTGCTGCAACAACTGATGACTTTTGCAAGGGCTCATCAAGCACCCTGGCAAATACTCTTGGTGTAATCGGTGCGAAAGCAGGCAACAACAACAACAGTAGCAGTAGCAGCAGCAACCCAGTCGTAGTAGTTGTAGTACCCCTTGACCAGCAGCTTCAGACCTCAGAAAGTAAGAAGTTAAGTCCCAACAGTGATGTAGTTGAGGTAGTGTCAGAGGGAGAGGAAGACGATGATGAAGATGATGCTCAGGTAACAAAGTTGCCTGGATGGATGCTTGCAGCCATGATGGAGCAGCAGCAGCAGGTGACAGCACAAGACACATCCCAAGAACAAAAACACCAAGCTTCGACATTAGACTTGCAGATGAGGGGCCAGGAAAGAAGCACAGTTGCAAGTGTGTCTCCTCCATGTTCATGTGATCATGAACAGGAGGGACTCATCATCAACTCTCATGGGGATGACGGACGAGTCATCAACTCTCATGGTTCTGATCAGGATCCTAGCAGCATGGTACGCCTTTTTGGCAACCCTGTGTTGCGGCTTATGGGCAGGAATGTGCTGGTTCCAAAGGGGTCAGATCTTAATGTAGGAGTCATGGTTGGACAAAAGCAGCAACAGTTTGCAGACTTCTCTCAGCAGCTTCTTCTTTCGGATCATGAAAATCTCAAAGGGCGAGAAACAGTAGATACTCTGACAGGAGTCGGGATTGCTACAAATGTTTTGGAAAGTTCTGATCCAGCTGATATTGAAGAAACTATTAATGGTAGTGTGCCAGTAGCTAGAAGTCTTGAAGGAAATCCTGTGTGTAATGACCATGACAGAGCGCTTAGTGACACTGCTACAGATGCGAAAGTTGTGGTTCTATGGCAAGCAGGTGATGCAAATCAGCAAGTGAAACTTGGAAGCAGTGAGTGCACTTTAGATTTGCAATTACAACACTCCTGGAATGTGACAGCTAGCAGGAAGGCCAGAGGATTTGCTCATAATGCAGAAGAATGGCAAGCTGAGAATTACTTAGAAGGTGGTGGCCTGGATCATGCAACAACTGACTTGGCCACATCGTCCGTGAGTAGGCCTCATGGAGATCAGCCAAGGGGCATTGGTGTCACAACATGGAAAACAAAAGGGTTCAAGAGTAGACTGCCACCATCTCCAGGGGCACATGAGGTGATTGTCATCGATGATCTGCAGCCTCTGAGTACTACAGATTCACCACCAGAAGAAGCAACTCCCTTGAGAAGACATGATCAAGAGCTTCTTGCAATTGAGGCTCTAATGAAAGCAGGGGCACTCAGGCAGCTACCATCAGAGCTTGATGAACAAGTTTCAAATCTGGCACCAGGTGCAAGGGGACCAGTCATGGAACTGGATTGCTCACAAATCACACAGCTTTCTGGTATTCATCAGAATCATGATCTGTTTGTGGAGTTGAGAAAGCTTGGGTTGGTACCTGCTATGCATGTGAATCCACAGCAGAGCTTAGACTTCACTTCAGTACCACTACATGAGGACCTGTGTGACACAATAGGAGATCATCACAGCATGTCAAACCACAAAGCAATTGCACAGGTTCCAAGTCCTCACAGACAATGTATTGCAACAACAGCTGTTACACCTTGTGGACTCTCAGAGTCCTCATGTCCTACCAAAGCAGGTCCTTTACCAGCAAAACTTTCTCCATCAGGAGGAGGAGGAGGAGGATCTGCACAGCATCTTCTTCTTCCACCTTGGCTTCTTGCAGCAAAGAAACAGACAGCAGCACAAATGGCAACAAACCTGATAGTCCTTGATGACGATGATGATGACGATGATGATGATACAACAGTAGATGAACCACCTGCTCCTTCAAGAGCCTGGAAGAGATTCCCACATGTCCCACAGGGAGGTTCTTCAGCTACATGCTCTACTAGCACTTCAGGAAGTGGCCGAGCACCAAGGATGGCACATGCACGATGTCATTCAGCAACACCACCATCACCAGTCGCTGCCAGAAGTATAGCAGCTCCACTTACCAAATTCAGGAGCCTGCAAGCTGCTGGGGCACCACCATCATCATCTCTCCTCCTGCAGAATTCTTCTGTTTTGAGGCAAGCTGGAGGTTTAAAGGCAGCTTCAAGCACACATGGTGTGAATCTGGGATTCTCATCACTGGGATTGGCAGGGGAAATTTCAAGCTCAGGCACCATGATGCCATCATTGAGGTCTAATGAAAGATGGAATTGGCAGGAGAGTCCTTCTGTTGTAGACATTGTATCACCTGGAGATTCACCTGCTTGCAGAGATCATCTTGATACAACCAGTGCCCGAATCTTGGGAAGGAGCCTGGAGGCACCAGTGGCATTTCTAGATGCAACCCATTCAAGCAACTCCCAGCTTGAGACTCTCAGATTATTGGATTGCCTAGACTTTGAGCAGCCAATGGGAGACACAGGAATGCATGTTGCCACCAAAAAGGCCAGTACCCATGAACTGGCTACTACAGGCAGAAGCAGCTTGACTACTGCTCCAACAAGGTGGCAAGATGTACCAGCTCAGGGAGCACCTGCGGATGATTTCAGACATCATGAAGCTGACTCAAGTTGTACAGCACCTCTCGACTCCTGCTCAATTCATATCCAACAACAACCAATCTCTCAATGGCACCAGTCATCAAGAGCTGCAGCATTGTCAGCTGGCACCAGTTCATCTACCCTACCATTTCAATCTGCAGGATCTTTCAAGCTTGCTGATCAAGTCACCAGAGCACCATCATCATCATCAATGAGATTGACAATTGATCAAGCTCCAAGTCTACCTGATGAAGCTTCTTCAATAGGCTGGAGCTTGCCACTGCATAGACCAGAAGCAAATTGTACCAGGGCACTGATGTCAGGGAATGACAATATTGTCAGCTTCTCCAACACAACAACAATCAAAGAGCAGATTGCATCTTCTTCAGGGCATGTTAAGCAACAGCAGCAGCAACCACTACATTTGTCTGCAAATTGTAGCAATGCAAGCATGATTCCTGATCTCATGACCATGACTCCACTTGGGAAACAGGTTGCTCGGAATGCATTCTACAGAGAAAAGCAGCTCCTGCTACCAATGGATAGCAGTAATGCAGAACCCAATGCAGCAGCATCCATGAAAACCGGTGGCAATTTCAATAGTGGCATATGTCAGACAAATGTATAAGAACAGAGTTGGTTTTTTCCATTTTTCCTTTCGGATTTTGTTTCTGAATTTCAGTGTAATTATCCGGCAAATTTGAAGACAGGACCAAAATTTTCACTCACTTGACAGAGCATAACTAGACAAGAATCATCTTCAGAGCAATTTTGTCAACATCTTCTTGTTCTTCTAAGATTGAAAACCAGTCACTCTGACATAAAAATTTTGTCTATCTCCAGAAGAATTTTATTACCTGTTGCAGATTTTACAAAAAGTCTAGCTCCAGGGGCAGCAGGCAACTGTGTCTTAATGCAAACTCACAACCTAACACAATATTTATTAGCCTTTTTTTGGGTCTACATTAAGGTCTAAGAAGCACTTTGGTGTGTAAAACTCGTTTGTGATAAATCATCTGTCTCCTGAGGATTCTGAATAGTTAGAGAATGAAATCAAAGATTTTGGTTATAAGAACCTTGTTCATAGATTGGGTTACAACAAGAACAACTTCGTTTGTTCCCCATGAGAGTGACAGTACAAGTCTTCATTGCAAGATGTTTGGAAGGTGTAATATGTGTATATTATTACCCAGTTTTCTAGTCCAATTGGGACCTATTCGTACCGGAGATTTGAATGTTTCTAGAGCAGTGCACATTTCTACTTTTTCCTTGGCGGTTGGCTGGATGGCCATGAATCTAATGATGTGATTTGTTTGTGTGCTTTGCTGCAGACATTTTTGGGAAAATTTAGGGAGAAGAGAAGAGAAGAGAGGTAGGGAGTAAAATTCAGTGGTGGGAATAAAGTTATTGAGTTAGGGGACAAGCGGGTTTCTCTTCCTTTTCTCATACCAACTATGAAAGGATCTACCTCACACACACACACACAATCAAAAAGAGAGTATTTTGCTCCAAAAATTGAAAGCATCAAAAATTGTCAAAAGTGTCATGTATCAATGTGAAAGTGTGAAGAATGCTCTCCTTTTTCTCTTTCCAGTTGTACTGTTTCTCCTGACCACAATGAAGATCAGAAGGAGATCTTGTGAGCACAAATTTGAGTGAGATTGTAACAAACTTGTTGGAGACTCATGGCCACTGCTGCCCCATGTTTTCTCCCTCTTTCTTTCTTAGCTCTTGTGCCTTTTCCCTGGGGCCTTCCAATTTGTAAATGATATCCTAATGATATCCTACAACTAAAACAAACTAACTACCTATTCCCCCTACAACAGTGTGCCTTCTCTTGGGTGTCTATGAACAAAAGGGTATGGCAACAACCAAGGTTGAATGAAAATGGTTTGGTTTTCCCACCATCCCTTACTCTCTCTCTCTCCCTCTCTCTCTCTCTCTCTTTCACAACAAATTTGGGTTGGAACCGTATTGACCCATAAAAATGTGTGCTTTTTTCCTTTACAGCTGGTTTTGTTTCACCTCCCCAGGAGCTAATTTACTGAAGACTTTTTTGGTTTGGTGTTTCTTCCATCACTAAGTTTTCCCCTGAGAGTGTGCTACTGCATTGCCACTATTCTCCTCCCACCTGCTGAACATTTGTCTAACTGCGTCGGAAGCTGAATCAGACTCAGGAGTAGTAGTACTAGGTCGTTCAGCCCACTGCTGATCCATGGCTACAATGTGTGACCCTTGCAAGCTGCTGCTGCTTCTAAGTGGTCGGAGTGTCAAATCATCACCTGTCAAAGAATGGAAATCAGATGTTTGGGATGTATACAGAGGTGCAGCTAAATTTGCAGGTGGGGCTTGTTGCAAGTTGCTGCTGCTGCTGCCGCCCCCCAGTGGGAAATCCATGGCCAATTTCAAATCAGAGTGGTCACAGTTTGAAGCTGGGCTTGACAGTGGAAATCCTGGTGTGACAAGTCTTTGAACCAGATGAATTGATTGGTGTTGGAAGTCACTGCCACCACTGGATGTGGTGCAGGTTGCCACCATGATTCCTCCATCATGCTGTTGCACTACTGGCTCCGATTCTGAAGACACAGATTGAGACGAGCCAGGTTGTTGTCCAGTAGCTACTATTTCACCATGACCTGCAAACCGTGTCCGTTTTGATGGTGATTGACTACTCAGTGTCCAAGAGCTTGTGAATGTCGAATTTAAAGATGCGGTATATAAACTTCCTGTACCCATGTTATACTGTGCAACTCGTGGGGATTGATGCTGTTGTTGTTGTTGTTGTTGTAGCTGGGTGGTTGTACGAGCAGAAGAAGCCTGACTTGTTGTTGAATCTGATGACCTCATTATCCCAAAATGAAGCTCCCTGATACTTGGGGGGCTAATACTGGCACCAGCTTGTTCATTGCTGCTGGCCTTTGAACAAGCCAGCTTAAAAGCATCATCATCTGTCACTATGCCAGCGTCTTCTCCTGGAGTTACTTCTACTGAGAGTCTAAGATCAGGAATTTGGTGCTGATCATGCTGCTGCTGCTTCTTGTCGTCATCATCATCCTGGCACACAATGCAGGCCTCCTCATTTGATGATGGCTCCTGATCATCAGCTGCTGCCATCAGGGAGTGACTCCTTCCAAGTCCTTGTTCATTCACAGAAGCTGCTGGAACTGTGTGTAATATTGTGTCATCATGTGTGGTTGTGGTGGTCATGGTGTTGGTGCTGCCGCCAACCCTTTCCTGCTCTTCAATAATTTTCTTTAAATACTTTGACTGTGCATCAATACGCAGCTGCAGATGGCGCTTTACCTAGTATGACAAAACAGAAAACCACCCACAAGTTTACTTGGAATTTAGGCAAGCACTCTACAAGATTTTTTTTGGATGCATGAGACAGTCAAACAGAAACTTGCAACAAATTCCAACAACGATGAGATCTTGATGCACAAGTTACCTCAAGCTGCTCATGTAGCCGCTTCTGCACTTCCATTTGCATGCGTAAAGCATCATCAACTTGTACACCCCTGTCAAGAAAAGAAACCCACACACAAAAGAGCAAAAAAAATCCCCATTTGAACAGTCAGAGATCAAAAAAAATTCTCTCCTTGGATTCCCCAAAAGAAAGGAAGTCTTGAACTCAAAGCTTCAACACAGGCTGGTGACATATCCCACATTAGTATTGTGACTGAATTTGACAACTGCAATTTCAGAGCTACAAATGTTGGGCCAAGTGCAGTTTTGCAGCTGGTGAAGAACTGAAGAGAGTTCATCAACCATTGTTATCCGCATTTTGCAAGCATCAACCATGATGAACCCTGAACCAGTGAACACCACAAAAGAGAATCACAGAGTCTTATTACTAAGACTTTTACAAATCAAGAAGAAAATAGGAAACTCCAAACTTGGCCTGAGACTTACGATGTTGAATCTGAAGCAGGAAGAATTATGTCAGGCTGAGCAGCTGCTGCTGGATTCTTCTTCTTGTTAGACTTCTGATCCACCTTACTAGTACCACCTTGGATCATATCATGGCACATCAGAATTAACACAATCCGAGTCTATATTAATTTCAACACACTGTATAACACAGAAAGGTTTCTCAAGAACCAAAATTTAGAATCATCATCCCCATTCACATGAGAAATCAACAACTTCAGGAAACTGTAACAATCATGGCAGCAGTGCTTGAGAAATCAGCAAAGGTTGGAAACAACAAATGGCACTGTATCACTTGAGAAAATTTCAGCAAAGTTGGAAACAAATTAACAATGGCGCCACTTGATCGGATCAGATGCATACTGGCCTAAAGACATGTACAAAAAAAAATGAAGAGCTGAATTTTGCCAAGAGCTTCTTCAGAAATTTTGAGATCTATTTGGTTTATGAACAAGAATCTCCAGGATAGAGGTACTGGAAGCTCACCATCTGATGCAGAATCTGGGACATACTTTGCCAATCGATATTTCTGCAAATCAATCAATCTTGAAGCTTCAAATCAATCAGTCCTCTCTCTCTCTCTCCCTCTCTCTCTCTCTCTCTCTCTCTCTCTCTCTCTCTCTCTCTCATGATATATCTTCTTTGACAAACAACATTGTCCAGAATTTGCTAAAATTAATTCTGAAGAGATAAAAAAAGACTGACAAATCCAAGATAATTTCAAAGAGAATGTTCAAAGAAGACCAACAGTTCAATATGTTATTGTACCAGTGCACTAGAAAGTGTACAACGTTAAACACGAAGAAGAAGAAGAAGAAGAAGAAGAAGAAGAAGAGGAGGAGGAGTGTGTTGTTTTGCCTGCCTGCAAATGACTCTTCACATGATAGATTGTAAGTCCTTGCACTCCCATTAACCGCAGTACTCCTTTTGGTGTTGCTCCTGCCAATTTATCAAGCCTGAATCAACTTAGATATCATCTGAAGCTGCAGCTGGAGCTGTTTATCAATCAAGATCTCTCCAATAAAACTTATCTTCAAAGATGATCCTTGCACCTGCTGCCAGGGGGGCTGCTAGCTGCTACTAGAGTCCGAGAAGTTATTAGAGCAAGCTCTGGATGATCAGAAGGCAAGGTACTAATTCAGAAGAAACTGATCATCTCATCATGGAGCGAGTTCTGATGAGCCAGCCAGCAAGCGGGCATGCATGCATGGACAGACGACGACTGCCTGGTTGTCATGATCATCGAGGACCCTAGTAATTCCTACTAGAGCTCCAAAGATTATTCCTTTTGAAACTAACTTGTACAGCATGATACTGTAAGAAATGCTTCATCAAAATTGCTGAAATGCTCATGATCTGAGACTTGTTGCAAAACCTGGTACTAGGGACTGACCCCAAGCTAGCTCTACTAGACCTTTGACACCCGTGTGGTCCTTTCAAGCAAGCTGTCCACATGCAGCAAGCAATTAGCAGTTGCTTGTTGCTGGGACGGTGGACCGAGCGAGCACTAGATTTTTTTGTTTTGAAGATTGTTGTTTGTTTGTTTGTTTGTTGTTGTTGCGAGAGTATACTAAATGGGTTGCAAGCAAAAAGATTATGTTCTGCTCCGGCTACTTCGAGCTGAGCACTTACTATCAGGTCCGCCGAGCTGTGACACGGCATCTACAAACCGCTCGTGCAGCTCTGGAGACCATCGTAACCGCTGTTTTGCTGCTGCTGCTGCACCCGAAGAACCACCACCCCCGGCTGGACTAGTCTGATTGGCCGACGACGCAAAGTTTGTTGCTGCTGCTGCTGTGACTGCATTGAACCTCTTGGTATGATGATGATGATGATGATACATTGCGCCTGCAGCATGTACAACACAGTCAGTTCAACCCCTCGAGACTAGTGCTGCACTCGGTAGATCAAATGCTGCTGCTGCATCATTGAGAAGCAGCTCGAAAATGCAATAAGGAGTTACAACAACAAGCTGCGTGATCCTTCAAGGGAGCTTTATAACTTAGCTAGCTCCTGAAAATTCAAAGCTCCTGTGCAAGAAAACTGTGCAATACACTCTGATCTTCTGCTACGGATCAACCCCATGCATGATCGATCTTAGTCAATACAGCTACAACCCAAAAGCTGTCCACAAAAACCCAGACTCTCGATCGCGGACATTTCTAGATTCAACACTCAATCCTCACTCATACTCGCAAACAAGCTGTACAGCTTGTTCCTTTGATGGTAGCAGAGTCGTCGTCGTCGTCTCTTGGCTCTGCCGATTCCTTGAAATTCTTCTCTCCAAAACCAACCAGCAAATTCAAGAACAGCTGAAGAAGCTACTGTTTGAACCCTGCGATTCTAAACTGGCCATCTTTTACAGCGTTCTCTTCGGCTAAGAAGCTGCTCAACTTCAGGAAGATGACGTATAAGTTGCACCACTGCTAGTCGACGACGACCCAATGGGAGTTCTTCTAACTCTGCAGCTGCAGCTTCAATGGCGACCCAGCTAGCTAGTCATTGCAGCCTGTGCAGGCTGCTGTTGCATCTCACGGACCGTATCTACAAAGCTGAAAAACAAAATTCTGTGGGCAACAAAAACCTAGCTACAGGTCAGTGTGTAAGCAAAGCTAGCGAGGAGGAGGAGCAGGAGGAAGAGCAAAAGCTGGCTGCAAATTACCTGATCCGAAAGCAAGCTGCGTGCTCGTCGTTTCTGTTGTTGGTGGCTGATAATTTCGTGGCTGCGTATGCGCATAGTGGGTGACATAGATATGGAATCCACAACAACAACGACAACAACAACAACACAAGCTAGCTAGCGATTGTCGACGATTGTCGACGAGTGTGCAGAGATGTGTTCGTCTCTCCTTCTCTCTCTCTCTTTATCTATCTATCAATCCTTGTGTGTCTCGAGCTCCTCTCTATCTCTAGAGTCTAGACTGTAATCTCTCTGTCTATATTACTTAGTAGTGCATGCTTGCGTTTGATGCTGACAGACTCCGCACTGTGTTGAAAATCAAAACTCAAGATTCAAGAGCTCGGGAAGACGTTGTTACCGGCTGATTTTGGATCAGCTGCTTGTATTTCTTGAACTTGACTGCGAGGTTCAATCCGGAGACAACAAAAGAATCCAACACTATCTAGAGAGAATAGTAATATTGTATGATTGTACACACACACAATCGCGATTTCAAGAGCTGAGAACTAGCAGGCAAGTCGTCAGTATGTGTGAGACAAGTATATATGTGTGCGTGTTTGTTTTGCTTAAATAATTGACAGACTAGAGAGTCTCTGTGTTAGAGTCGGAAACTAGATATGGAACTCGAGCACGCGGGAGCTGAGATATTATACAAGATGAAACTGGAGGAGAGTAGCTCATGAGAGAGAATTGTGAAACCCAAAAAGAAGGAAAAAACTGAAATCCTACAACCACAACAACAAGAGAAAAAATATTCCATCCTAACTTCCCTCCTCCTCCTCCTCCTCCTCCTCTTCTTCTTCTTCTTCTTCTACCTCCTCCTCTTCTTCGTCCTTTTCGTCTTCTTCCTTTCTCTTCTTCTTTCTTTCTTCTTTCTTCTTCTTCGCCAAGTTCCTTTCTTCCTCTTTTTCTTGAAAAAACAAGAAAAAATCCGCTGGGTCAGAAGCTCCACCGCTTACTTTGCCTGATTACAACAGAACACCCCGCAACTGACGAAACAAACAACAATCGAACTCTCAAGACAGCAAACGAACGAACTCTCTGCGCAGAGAAAAGCGCGCACACACATACACAGATGAGAGAGGGGCGAGAGAAGAGAGAAGGAGAGGGAAGGAAAGGAAGGAGAGGTGGGGGGGGGGGGGGGGGGGGGAGGGAGGGAGAGAGAGAGAGGGGGTGGGGGAGAGAATGGGGTGTTTTTGTTTTTGCCATTTTGTGGCAATTTTTTCCTTTTTTTTTTTTTTTTTTTTTTTTTGCTTTTTTTTTATCCTTTGGGGGAGGGAATGAGGGTGGGAATTTTCTGCACCGTCCACTTTTATGCTTTTGGGGAATTTGGGTCATGTTAGTTGCCCTTTCACAATGGAATTGAAATATTGGCTCCCTTGGTCACATAATACAGAAATGGAAACTTTGGTTACTTGGTCACACACACACAAAAAACACTACATACATACACACACATATATATCATGGCATAGAATGAAACTTTGATTGGTTACTTGGTCTTCTTGCACATGGAAATGACCAAAATGGTTCTCAATTACTTACTTACTTACTCTATGATGGGAACATCATCAACTTGTATGTATGTATGTATGTATGTACAAGGAGGTGATCAAGGTGTGTCTTTGCAACTTCATCATAACTTAATGCGCAATCATTTCGGGCATATTTTCATCACCAGGTGGCAAAATATAATCCGTTTTTATGACCGACCACGGGTTGCCGAATCTGGATCCTCTTTTCTTGCATGTTAAGGTTTCCTTTTCCCAGCACAAGAAAATATTCACTCTTTTTAGTCTAATTGAGTTATGTGAAAAGTAAACATCTTTTCCAAGAAAGTTAATTCAGTTTTCTAATGTGTATATGATGATTGCCAAGTTCTAATGTGAAAATACATTCATATACACTTTCATACATACATACATACATACATATGCGTTATTTCAATCGCGGCCACTCCTATGGTTGAGGGTAAAACCCTAAAGGATCTGGCAAATTCCAGTAGAATTGGAAGTGCAATCTCATTATTTGTATCATCCAATAAGTGCATCTCATAACTTGTATAAGAAAATAAAGAAAATTGTTCACAACTATTGTTGTGCAAGAAAATTGTTGTTTTCTTTGATAGCAAGCACGCACTCCCCCCTATAGATCCTACAATAGAGCTCACCTCCAACACAAGGCCCTAACAGGACGGCAAAGAGGCTCTTAATCACGAATCCTAGCCCAACAATAACAATCTTCTCTTTCTCAAAGGTCAAAAGCTTCTGACCCCATGAGCCAAGCCCACTATAAACTTCTATAATAAGTTCAATTTGTTTGAGAACATGTGAATGTAGGAACTGGTAGTTTATGGGTTTTAATTAACATTTTTTTTTTAAAATTAAATCAAGTTCAACTTGGGAACTTGAGTTTCAAATTATCTTTCTTCTTAAAGAAAAAAAGAGTGTAGGAAAAGTTCAAGTCCAACCTACTCAATATGACAAATTTTAGGTGTTCAAAAAAATTCATATAGCCTACAAAAGCTTACCAAATTGAACTAGCACACCATGCAAGATCTTTTCCCACTATCCTATGCACATTGCAAACACAAAACATTCATTTGCTTGTATTCATGTCCCATAGCTAACCACAGTGGTTAGCTATGTATTAACAACCAAGGTTACCTAGTTTTTCTTCTTTGAAAGAACCTCCAGTGTCAGTTCTTGACACTTTGAAAAAGTTTTGCTAGTTCTTAAAGGTGCAAGTTTGAGCATGGTTTTCCAAAACTCGAACCTTGGCGTTTTAGTTTTCACAATTTTTTTAAATTCAACAACAACATTTGGGCTGGGTTTCAAAAGAGGGTTTGCTTCTCTCATATTCGTGTATTCGTGCTCCTTCAAAGGTTGAACATTTTATAGATGTAAAGTTTTTACAACAAGTTAAAAACTAAAAATTATGAAAGTACCTATCAAGTTCTACATCAAGTAAAATTAAAAAATTGTGTGAGTATCAAAGTTTTACAAAAAAAAATTAAATTTGCAAGGTTGGTCAAATGCTCTTGACCAATAGTTTCAAGTCTATAGCTCCAACCTTTAAAGAACCCAAAGGGTTTAGGCTAAGATTGGTTTTTGGCTTATTCTTATTATGGATGGTTCCAAACTTGATTTTTTAAGTGATTTTGAATCTTTTGGATTTGGTGTTCCCAACAAGTTCTCAAAGTTCTCATTATGTTCCTTTCATTTCTCAATCAATCCCCTAAGTTTCCTTGGACAAGTGATCCACCACATGTTCCCAAGAGAAATCTTTTGGCCACATAATGTGTATTTTGTGATTCATATTAATTAGTCAAGGAAGTGTTTACACACCCAGGAAAATAAAAAAATCTCTTGCAATGAGCCTCCTTGATAGGCCCATCAGTTGAAAAACTTAAACTTTTAGCACTCCCTAAATAGAAAGTTCGCTAGAAGTATACTTTTGATTATTCTTATCTTTATAATTTTCAAAACTAAGTTGGGCTAAAGCTATGGGATAAAAGGGTGGTGAAAGAAATTTGGCCTCTTGAGTGCTACTACATCATTGCATTGCCTAAGTTTAATTTCTATTACTAAAAGTGTTAGTCGCCATTTTTGGCTTAATGGCCACAAGCACCACAGTTTTATCTCCATATCTTTTGCCCAAAAACTTTGGAGGGGAACTTACAAAGGTGAAAGGGAACACCACACCTTTGTCCCGTGTACGCTTGTCGCCCATACTTGTACCTAAGAACTTACAAAGGTGGTCAAAGGGGAGAGACTTCTCCTTAAGAAATTGCAAAGTGCAAAATGGCCATAGAACCTTTAATTACATTCAAAACCTTGGCTAAACCCTAATTAGACCTAGGACATAAACCCCCCTATAAAAGGCCTTAACACTTTCGAGGCAATTCGAAGGCCAAGTCTAGCCAACCCTAGCTTCTCCTTGTCACATCTGAATCTAAGTCTTGAGGTAGGTTCTCAACTTTGGATCTAGTTGAAAATCCATCCAGATCCGGCCAACACTGGATCGTACCAGGTTTCCAACCGCAATGGTACACACTTATGGGTGTTAAGTTCACATCACACACAAAAAAGCTTAGGAAGTTAGTATGCAAGGATCAACAAGTGTGTGTAGTTAGGCATGAAGGGGGGGTGGGGAGGAGGAAAAGGAAAAGGAAAAAAAAAAAAAAAAAGCAGACGCCAACAGACAAAATACACACATTACACCCACTTTTATTACTTTTAAAATCCAGATACATAATTTTCCTTATCAGATGAAGAAGTCAATCAATCATAAGGTTATAATCAGGTTAGCGACCACCCTTCTGTTATTTCTGAGCACAAAAGCTACATATATTGATACACACATAACAACCAAAAAGAACAGCCAAAAGCCCAATGGAAAAGCAGAGTTTTTATATGGATTCAAAGTCCTCCTGTTTGAAATTCCCTTTGAAATTACAAAACCTTTGAAGTTCAATGATCGTGGGAGTTGAAAACATGGCAACATTTTATGAGCACAAATTGTGATTGTGATTTTGTGTGTGTGTGTTTTTCTGTGCACTTGTCAGATGAGCTCAACTGGCCGTGATCTGAGGTGTTGGGCATCTTCTTCGATGAGGGAAAAGTAGATGGTTTGGTCATGGAAGTGGGGTATATAACACAAACCCAGAGTCCCTTCTTGACTCAGTCATGTTGCCCACCTCCCCAACAAAGCATTTTGGTTAGAATATTTCTAAGTCAGAAGAGAAGGAGGAGGTGGGGCTTTGGTGTTATGTTGAGTGGTCCCAACCTGAGGGTTGTCCAGAGGCATCTAGATTGAATATAGCTCTAGCTGCTCACAACCCCAACAAGCTTGCCACCGACTAATGCCTTTTGCCCACACCTCACATTGCTGACACACCCTCAAAATGCTTGCTTCATCATGCTTGAAACTTGGGTCCTTCCTTCCATTTTCCTTCCCTAATTCATTGTGTATGTGATTTAGGGTTTATGATATATATATTCGTCATGTATGTGATTTCGGGTTTACAGTATATATTCATCGTGTATGTGCTTTGGGGTCTACAGTATATATTCATCATGCATGTGATTTAGGGTTTATGATTTATATATGTTTGCATACACATATATGCAAAATACACATGTATGTATTATACGGAAGCTTATCAATGAGAGCAAAGCTCTCTCGAAACACATCATTAAATCATGCACCCTATTGAGTTAATTTCCCACCAATAATGTATGAGTTTAGCATCCTAAAATCCTAAACCCTGGTGGTTTAGTGGGGTAGCATCCAGAGAGTTGACAAAAAAGCCTGATGTGCTGGGTATTGATTGATCACAATCTAATAATTTACTCGTTTGTTCTTGATCCTCAAACCTAATGATCTAATCATGTACATGTATGTATTTTCATCTGGGTAAGTTCTCGATTCTCAAACCTAAAAACCCATTTTAAACTCATTTGTTATATGTTATAACTTTTTGTGTAATATAAGAACACCTCACCCGTCTACCCCTTTTTTTTCTTTGATTTTGCACAATTGTTGGGTTCTTTTATTAGCTATGGTAGGGTAGGTTGACAATTAGGTCTGTAATGAAGTTGTGATTGTGGATTAGTAAGTTCCTTGATTGGGTGTGAGTGGGAACCACTGTATGTACAAACAATGAGGACAATTGGGTTTTGTGATTAGGCTATAGGTAGTTGGGTTTCAAATATCTTACAAATAATTAGTTTATGTTTTGCTTTAATACTATATTTAAACATATTTAGAAGATCAATATGCACATATATGGACAAGAATCCAAAGAAGAAAGTAGCCATATAAATCTATATATATATAGACATACACAAACCCTAAAAACCTACCATAGGTGTATACCAAGTGGTTCTCAAGTTGGGTGTCTGAAAATCAACCCTTACACATAACAAGGGAGTGTTTTAAAATTAACCAAATAAATTGGTAAACATAACTATTACTTTAATAAAAAATTGATAATATGTGAGTCTTTTTTTTCTTAAATTTTTGATATTGATACTTTATGTGATGCCCAATTTTCTTAAAGAAATCAGCAAGACTCTGCCTCACTGGTTATGGGTTTAAAAAAAATGAGAATGGGCCAACATCGATTTTAACCTCCTCCCCTAACCCATAATTCTCTTAAATGTTCTACTTATAAACCCTAATATTATTACCTAGTCTTCATTATGTTTTCCTTCTTCTTCTTCTTCTTCTTCCTCCCTCTCTATCCAAAGTGCCCACACCTCTCCCTCCCCCAAAACAAACTTTGCCAATCATTGTTGTCAAGTGTCAGTCATTAGAGCTCATTACACCTGGTAACAAAGAGCATGGATGATGGATGGCCCACTAATGAGGACAAAAGGACAATTGCTGGCAAAGGACCCTTGAACCCTAATCAGTTTTTTCCATCAAATTTTTGTCAGAGATGTATATAATTGGGTTAGGTTGAAATTTCAATATGTGTTGGTGATATTGAGTGTATATATATATGTGTGTGTGTGTGTATAGGAGAAGGATTGAAGGAAGGAAAATGTCACATATATACAAAATGCAGAATATATTCTATTTTATTTTTGGTTATAGACCTATGGATGTTGTTTTTTTTGTGTGAATATATTTTGAATTTTTGGGAAAATATTTTCTTCCTTCTTCCTTTTTTTCTGTGTATTCACAAGCACAAAGTGAACATTCCTACAAATCAATATCCATGACGGGGGGAGGGGAGGAAGAAGAATTACACACTTGGGGTGCTTTTGTATTTTTTCCTAAGCTCTCCCACCCATCAATCATCCTATACCTAGTTCTTCCCAAATTATTAGAAGATGCATGTGCATGTGTACAACATCTCTACAGAAGCCAAATTGATGCATTCTTACCGTAGTTGGTTGGTTGAAGTGAGTGACATCTGAACTATATGAATCCCTTCTTTTCCTTTACTAGTTGGGTTGTTGTCGTGCTTTGTTCCTCATTTTGTTTGTTATTATTGTCGTCATGATTCATTTCGATGAAGTTTCATAATCAAAGGAGTATAATATATATATGTGTGCGTGTGTGTGTGTTTGGTACCCTCTTCATGTGCGCTTGATGTGGGGATGCACACACATGCACATGTAGTAAATATAATGCATAATGAAAAAAAAAACTCAGTTGGGCACCTCTTCTCTCCAATATTTACCTAACTAATAGCCCACTTATTCTACTTGAACTTGGTTTGTAGGTAGAAAATTATATTATGAGGTACCCAATATGTGTGTGTGTGTGTGTGTGTGTGTAAAATCCTTTTTTCACACATTCCACCTCCTAAGGCAACATTTTTGTACCTCAGTTCGAAACTTCTCCTTGAGATGTGGGGTGCACACCATTCTAATTTTCAACATCGAATCTTCAAAATAACTTATATATATATATTAGACATTGAAATGTTGAACTTGCCATAGTTACTTACTACTATGGTCGTTAGGTGTAATAATTTGGGCTTAATTAATTCTCGTTATGTATGCACGGTATGGGAGCTCATTTTCCTTTGGGAGGGGGAGGGGGTCGAGAGGAGTGGACGGTGCTAGAACAAAACTGTCATACCTATGTATGTGATAACGGTCATACCTGTTAACTCTTAACTTATGATAAAAATGACCCAAGCAAGAGTCATGCTGACATTTTTGTGTGTCTTTTTCCGCTATTATACCCATGTTTTCAAGCCTGTTTTGAGCAGACGATGATGGACATACTATGCATAGAAAGTAGTAGTTCGGAATCTAAAGGATATTGTACCATTTGGTTCAGCACCGCATGGACCGACAAAACCATAAGCAAGGGATTGATAACAAATAAAATAATAAACAAACAAAAAAAAGAGTTGCTTCTTGCGGCAACTTGCAAAGGTGATGACAATGGGACGGACCATATACTCTGCAAAATTTGAAACCAACCAGATCAAAAGGCCATTATAATTATTTGCATTCCATGAAAAAAAAATTATTTAATTCTGGAGCATTTACTTACTTGGATTCAATTATGGAAATGTACTTATATATGTGTTTTCATTGGGTAGTAATTAAACACATTTTAATTAGGCAAGGCAATTAATAAGATATGTTTTAAATGTTAGGTTTCATAAGACAAGAAGACACTTTATGACTAACTCTCTAATTGAAATTTATTAGGTCTCAATTATTGGAAATTAATCAAGCAACTCATCATTGATTGAATGCGCTCCCCCAACCCCACCCTCACCCCCAGCTCCCCCCGCCCCATCAAACGACAAAAGCAACAACAACTACAAGGAGGGCAATATGAACTTTTCATACTTACTCTTTTGAAAAATACAAACAACTTAAGTTAATACTTAATGTTGTTTGTGCATCAACAATTGTTTTGACAACAAAATCCCTTAAACTGGATAAATCCTCCAAAGGATTAATTGCCATAGTTAGTTGGTAAATAAAGCTAATCATAGCATAACCCCAACTTAAAGAAGAATGTAAGTGTACTACACAAGGGTACTCATTTTAAGTTGTTATTAGGAGGGCCTATTAAACTTATTGTGGACCAAAATTATTTATTAACTTAAAAGACATACAACCCCAAGTTTCTAAGCTTTTCCATTAAAATGGGAACAAAAGTGAATGATTGGAAGGAAATTAATAATAAGTAAATTAATTTGTGCAAAAAAGATCTTCGAATATACCCCCATGATGGGCCATTTCACAAAATGAAAAATGAACCTTGTTTTCAACCTTATTTAGATTGTTTATTTGGTTTTACGTTTAATTAGAGCCAAAATAAGATCTCAAAATTAAAACTAAGTGTCTAGTTTAATTGTGTAACATGGAGATTAAGGAAGCCATTAACTTAATTGATGATTTTTTTTTTAAAACGTAGGAAAGGTCTCCAACCTTTATATTATTGGAAAAAACCTAACAAACAAACCAAAAAAAGAAAAAAAAAAAAAACCTACCCAAAAGAAGTAATTTTGTATAGGAATGAAATATTTTTTTGAAAATTTTACAAAGAGCCCACCTGTCCAATTGCCTTACTTGCTACTACTACTACTACAACTACTATTTGCTTAGTAGTACTACTACTACTACCATGTTGAAAATAAGTGCCCGGAATTTATGGGAGAAATGCTACAATGTTGTCTTTTTATTCAACCCTTGGGAAAGAGCGAGATGTGATAATAGACTCGAATGTGGGTCCAACAATCATGGTTTATTTTTCTTTCCTTAGTCTCCATGTTTGGGCGGTGGCTGGCTGAACTGACAAACTAGCTAGCTAGCTCTCTCTCTCTCTCTCAACAGCAGTAACCCTAATGAGGCCGTATGTGAGTACCTAGCAAGCAAATTACATCATTTGTGTGTGTGTGTGTTTGAGAGAGAGAGATTGTGTGCGCACTTTTGTTGGATGTTTTTCAAGTTCAACAAAATATTCCTCACACCACCCCCCCCCCATCCCCGCCCTTCCTTCCCCCTTTACAACAAAGAGAATCCTCAAAATACCCAAGTGAGAAGTATTTGTCAAACCCATGCACCACTACTTAGGTATTCATCTTTTGGAATCTTCAAAAAACTTTTGACTTCCGTATATCATATCTTGAGTTTCGTTATAGGTGGGGGTGTTTCCCTAGAAAATCCCCCTCGCTCGCGACCCACACGCACACTCTATGTTCTCTCTCCCTTATCGAGTCACCTTTTCTTTCTCGTAGCATTCACAACATGAAAAAGTCATACAATTCTTAATCTATTTATTGTATGAGCAACATAAAGTGGGGCTTTGGGGAGGAAGCGCGGGGAGGGGGGGGGAGGAAGAAAAAAAAAAAAACTTCCGTCCAAAGGAATAATACCTAACCTATAGAAATAGTCGGAGTCGAACATGCAGATATATTGTGTGTCACACCTGCAAGGATTGGGTTTTGACTTGGTAAGAAGAAAAAAGCCCAAGCCAATTTTATTTGTTAAACCCACAAGAAAAATAATAATTCATTTGGACCCCAAGTCAGTTATTGTTGTTATGGGGACAAGCCAAACTTTGCCTTTGTATAGAGAATGGCCCCCATGCATATATTATACCTTTTTTTTTTTTTTTTTAAAAGAAACATTAGCTACTTCCCAATTTATTTTTCTATCTCATTATCTAGGTATCTCAAAATCTCTTTTCATCCATTTGCAAAAAAAAAACCAACCGGCTACATTCATTCATGTTTTTTCATCTACATGCAAAAAAGCAGCTTAATACATTCATTTTGTATCTTTTCTATTTGCAAAATCAACCTACATTCATTCATTCATTCATTCGTTCATTCATTCAATCATCAATGTCTCTCCTCTTCCTCTTCAACTATTTGATAAATTAATTTTGCATTCATGCATTTATCTTCCCCCTCCCATGCACCACCTACCTCACACCATCCCTTGCTCTCTCTCTCTCTCTCCCCGCCCATAGCCCCCCGGGCAGGCACAAATAAGAAACATGCTTTGTTGGGCAATCCTACACTTGACTTGATACCTACTATACTTGATGATTTATTATTTATTGTACTATTGCACAGAAGTCAGTTGTATTGGGTTTTATTTTCCCTACCCAAAAAAAAAAAAAAAAAATCTCCCAAAAATTATGATGAAATTACAATTATGGAGAATGTGTGTATCCGAAGAGTAGTAACAACCTTGAATAGTGGCCACAATCAGTGACACTCTTTCTTTCTTTTTGGCCGTGTATAGTATACGGAGTTAAAAATCCATCATAATGAGGAATGATCATTGTAGCATCCAAATAAATTATTCAGCTTAATTATTTAGCCTTTACTTTAGTCCCCCTTTTCAATGCTCACCTTACATTAGCTCAGTCCCCCCCCCCCACACCCTCTTTACCCTAGCCTTTTCCTTTCCCCTACACTAAACCCAAAATTCGGGTTTCAATAATATAACCAAAATGAAATGAGTGTTTGGAATGTTTTTGGTAGACTTGGTAGTGAGTAGGGAATTATATAAAAGGAAGGAAGAACGCGGAGTTGGCATCCCACATGTTTTCTGAATAACCCTCTAAGGTAGTAGTAGTAAGGAGAGGGAATAAGCAAAGAACATGGGGTTGGGTGTCACAATTTTTGGAAAACTGAACATGCGGTTGGTTGGTTGGCGTCACATGGTTTTTGGAACAACACTAAGGTAATGAATGAGGAGGGAATAAGAATATGGGTTCAATGCAGTTGTGCTTGGGATTATGTGACCCAGCATCCACAAGTTCACCATCCATTAAAAAACACGTTATGACTCCATCCATCCCTAACTTAAGTACCCAAAGTTCCACCTTGCTAACCCCTCCTATAAACCTTCCTATGTCACCCACTCCTTACACTACCTTGGTAACCTCCTATAAACCTTCCTACATCACCCCTTACACCACGACTACCTTGGTTTTAACCAACCAGTTTATGTAAGTGGGTCAAATAGGTAGAGAATGTAAGTGGTTACTCTGTCCATATAGGTAGGTAAGTAGGTAGGGAATGCAAGTGATACCTATGTTGTGTATAGGGAAGTAGGTAAAGGCATATTTGGTGGTGGTTACTAGGTAGGTACATACATACATACACACATACATACATACACATGTGGATGGTTAGTACATAGCTAACCACCGTAGTTGCCAAAATGGGACAGGAATACAACAACGCAAAAGTGCTTCCTGTCCACACACTATCCATCCTGCCTGCATGGTGAGCTGGGCTGGTGGGTGCCGCTTCACTCTGTGCTCCCCCCTTCCCGTCCCCACCCTTGTGTGTTGTTGTTGTAAGCCTGTTTGCTTGCTTCTGCCAATTCGTTGTTGCAATAGCGTTATGCATTTCTTTTTTATGTACACTTGTACGTAAACCTGAAAAGCTGCTGCTTGTTGTTCTTCTTCTTCTTCTTCTTCTTGTTTTATTTTTTAGCAGATACGAAAGTCACATTATCACCGTCAAGTATCATTCTAGATTCGTTTTTTCACAGGAGAGATAGAGAAGCCACAAATTGTCAGAGAAAACAACTAGAACTTGTTTGTATGTATGTGTGTCTGGCAACGGTAAAGAAGAGCCTCCTCTTCACCTTGCAACCTTTCAATCCTGCGATATCATCTCCCCTGTCAAACAGGTTGACCTTTGAGTTCAGTGTGATAAAAGGTCACCACGCTGTCAAGAGGGATTAGCCTCTACTATCACATTGAAACTCAAAGAAGAAGGAATAAGGTAGCTACGAAAGCGTAGGTTGATAAGGTCTCCCTTGTCAAACAGGGTGGGACTTTTAGTTCAGTGTGATTTAAAGGTCATCAGCTTGTTTAAGTGAGGATGGCCTCTATCACACTGAAACTCAAAGAAGAAGAAGAAGAAGAAGAAAAAAAACAATGGGTAGGTAGGTTGGAGATAGGCAAGTAGCTTTGATGGAATCCAAATCCTCTTTACCCCCTTCTCTTTTTGCTTCTTCTTCATACAGATTGGCAGTACCCTATCTGACAAGCAAACCTGATGCAAATTTTTTTTCTTTATATATTTGAAAGCACCTCTACCCAACATGGAAAATGCTTTTGTCAATTGAAGGAACCTTCGGGTCATTCACATGCAAATCTGCCATCATTCCAACAAAAGAGCTTTATGCTGGGAACGCTGCAAATCTGCCATCATTCCAACAAAAGAGTTTTCTGCTGGGAACGCTGCAAATCTGCCATCATTCCAACAAAAGAGCTTTCTGCTGAGAACGCCTGCTCCGGCAAGCCTTCCCCTAATTTGTAAGGCCTATGAGACCACAAACCCCCAATTTAGGTAGGAGATGCCATTGGGAGCAGCAGGCCTTTCCCCTATCGAATCAATTGAGCATAGACTATGATTACCAGAGTTGGGCAGGTATGTCGTTTACCCTGATATATTCATGTGTATAATATATCCACTTTGAGATGTGCTATAATTGTGTAAATATTTTCATTTACCCAATGGTTTCATCGTCAATTATCCTTGCAACCCTCTTGGTACCATTGGAAAGCCCTCAATGAGTAAGGGGGTGCAACCAAAGCCAAAGTGGTTTTTGTAATGTTTAAACCTATGATGTAGGAGTTATGGAATATTGAACAATCTCATCATCAGAAGTTTAATAAAAAAATCTAAACTAAAAAACCTTTCCTGAAGTTAAGGTGCACTCTTCATACTATTGGAAAGCCTTTTAAAATGTGTAGGGTTTTTTTTTTTTTAATGGAGATGATTTCATAAATTTCAAGACCTAAGGTCGTAGGTATGGGAGATATTGAAATTTGAGTAAACTTTTTTTAGTCATTGAAAAACAATAGAAATCAAATGTTTTAAACTCTTAACATGAATATTGGATTTAGTCTAAAAGAAGGTGTACCAATTTTCCCTTTCAAAAATGCTATGCCATGTGTGCAACAGAACAGACCACACACTAGTCAGATCTGACCTTTAGTACTACTACTAATATGATCGCTTGATAATGCATTCATTCACATTTACTTGGTATCCCATACATACTACATAGTACATAATTCATTGGTTTGGCAATTGCTGCTACTTGCAGTTATGCAGACCTAATATTCTTTCTTCAGTTAATTGCAGCTTGTGGGCAATGCGGGACACTCAAACAAACATTCGTAATAATATTATTGTGACATAAGAATTTTTTTGGCTTTCAAATTCATCACCAGCAACACTGCGAATAAGAACATCAACAACAACAACAAACAACATCCTCACATTATCTCTTGATGCTTTTCTTGCTTGATTTGATTTGCCAGAAACAATTTCACCTGGATGTCACTCAGACCCAAAAAACAGAGATTGATTGGCTGCCCCCAAGAAACAGTGTGGTGGAGACAACATGCGGCTAGCCAGCCATTCATCCACCCATACCCAACATTGTCACCCATTGGTGGATCCATCCTTCACCAATCCTTTTTCATTGTCATACATCTGTGCAGCTAATCCCTTTAGTATATATAATTCAACAAATTTGTTGGTGTTCAATGATGACTATCCCGTCATTGAACTCTATCCCAGTGGTGGGCTCTCACCTACCACCCAATCCTACACACTCCATGTAAAATGGCTTACTCCATAGCATGGCAATAAACAGCCCAATAAGTTCCCCATATAAACAAAAGGCACACAGGCTGGTAAAATTTGATCAAGAACCTGTTATAAGCAAAGCAGCAAGCAACAACATCCCCCAAGTGTTTGAGAGACATGGGCAAAAATTTGTGTTAATTTTTCTTCATCACCAACCAATTGGGTTTGCTTAGAGGTGGTGAATCTAACTTGTAATCAATCATGTAATCAACCGGGAAAAAGATTTTTCGCTGGACAAGAGATATCTGAGTCACAAACTAGCAGTTTGAATTCAAGTTATGTTCATGATTCATTAAAAGAAGAACATGGTTCCTAAAGGATTGCTTCTTTTTTCCTTTGCCTGCTCACATGAAAGGTGAAGAAATTTGGATTTGAGAAACAATAGACATACCTTGTTCTACCATCCTTTCTTGTCGCAGGAATGTGATGTTGAAGATATTTGGAATTGTCAATTTGCTTTTATGAGGATTTGAGAATTCAGATGTGGGAAGCTTGGAGAGCTGCTTGTACCCACTACAGAGGCATCTTGAGCACATGAAGTAGGTTGTGTTGACCACCACAAGGCAACCACAGCACAAGTAATGCTGGACTTGGGAAGTATCCAACACTTTCTGATGATCAAAACATTGCCCGAATCTTCTCGAAAGGGTGTTATATAGTTGTTCTCCTCTTCTTCTCCATGTTGCATCATGTCTTCATTATGGCAGCTTCATTAAAGGAAGTCTCTAATGTCCACTTCAAAAGCTCTCAGCAAGTGTTCTTCAGGTTGAAAGCTCTGGCAGTTCCAATCAGAAAATCTCGAAACTGTCATTACAAGGAGAGAGTGAAAGTGTATCTGTGCAATCACATTACAATAGTGGACTGAAAAAATTCTACAACATTTGCATGAACTAGTGGACATGTGGCATCAAATCCACATCCAATGTCAAAAAACCCTGCAAAAAAACACAGGAACTTCCAGAGTTGGTCCTCCATACACACATTTTCCAAGCTCGAAACTAGGGGCTATGTTCCAAGACTACAGACCATATATACTTCACAGCAACTCCCTCTTGAAATTTCTTTGCAATGCTGCAACACAAAACAGCAGATTGTCAAAACCTTTATCACTCCCCAAGCCTGAGAGACATTCCACTACTGGCAGACCTGAAACCCTAAAAACCAAACATTCCAGGACATGGTACAAATCCTTACAAAGCAACTGCAAGATGGTGATGCAAGAGAAACACTGATCTTCTGCACCTTCATGAAAGGCACATGTAAGAGCTGCACACCTCCAGTTGGACCTATGCTTGGGCTGCAGCATTTCAGGTACGCTCTGCTAGTTCCTGCTCTGTGCATAGTGTCTTCATTCTGCCAGCTACATGCACAGAAAGTTTTCTATTTCCACTCCCTTTGCAGGTTCATGAAAGTCATGACATTGATGCACAAACCCTGTTTTCGATGAGGAAGGGGGAAGAAAATGATGAAGACAAAACAGGTCTCAAGGTTTACAGAGGTCAGGAAGGCAACAAAACAGCAAGAATTGAGTTCAAACCATGAAGGTTGTATATGGGTAGTTCCATCTTGCATGGTTTGGAGAGCGCAACAAAGCTTTGGTGATCAGTTTCATTTTATGAGATCTTTGGAATGAACAAGGTAATCAAACTCCATGTACATGTTTTCTGAGCACAGAAAACCTGTGTCTCTTCTGGAACACCTGTCAGAAAATTCCTCCAACAAGTCTGCTTGCCCCAAAATGGTCAACAGAATTTTTTAACACTAATGTCTCCTGGAAAAACTTAGAAATACGCACTAACTTAATGTTCTTCAAAAGTAATGATCTTCTCCTAAGTTGAAAAGTCTTCAAATGAGTCCACAAGACAGTGAATGCCTCTTGTAGCTAAGAGAAGGCCTAAACTAAGCTCCTCATGATCAAACTATTGCATTGCAGAATCTACCGTGACCCTCATGCTTCTAATTGAAGCATAAGAACTATCAACAAAGAACAAAGAATCCCACCCACTTGCTTGAGAATCACAGATCCCCAAACTCGCAGATGGACTAATCAACCCCATGACATGGTGTGGGGAATTGTAAGTACCTTGCAAGTCTGGGGGCAACACACTTGGCTGGGTTGAAACATTAACTGTTGATTCAGTTTCTATCTCAGCTTTTCTCCTGCTGAGGACATAGGAGGATTCAACAACTAAATCAACTGGTTGGTCCATTGACTCCAGAAGATCTTCTTTCGAGAGAAACACAGTAGTACCTTTTTACAACCCTCCAAACAGCTTTCCTTCATCTGGATGGAGTTGTTCAATTCTGACAGCACAGCAACCCTTAAGCTGTGAAAAGGGCACAGAATCATGAATATTTCTTGAAGAAGCTCAGCAGCACTCTTCTCTGCTCTCCCAGAAGCATACCCAACTGCATCCCCTGTAGGAACATCACATACAAGCATTTTTCTGCATCACTGAAAGTGACCTACCTTTGACCTTCTGGGGGTTGTAGAAGAGGCCGTGGGACACGAAGAAGAGGATGATTCCTATTCATTATTACGGGTACCTCAAAGTCTTCTTCTTTGTCATCCTCTTCTTCATCCTTTGCAGACATGTTCTGAGCCTTCTTCTTAGACTTCTTTGACATTGCCAGTTCATCCTCTCCATCTTCCTGCAGCTTCATCTTCTCCAACTCCTTCACTGGCACAGCCTCCAAATGCTCATCGTCATCATCCAATTGCTTTGCCTTCTTCCCCTTCTTTCCTGCATCTGGTACCTCATCTTCCTTGTTTTGTGGCTTGGCAGACTTCTTCGCCTGTGTTTTCCTCAATGATACCTCATCCTCTTCCTCTTCAGTTGTTGTCTTCTGCACACTTTTCTTTTTCACTGGCACCTCATCATCTTCATCCTCTTCTGCCTCCTTCAAAGCTAGCTTCTTCACTTTCTTCTTAGCCTTGACTGGTGGTTCATCATCTTCCTCGTCCTCTTCCTTGGCTGCCTTCTTCTCCTTTTTCTTTTTCATGGGTACCTCATCATCTTCCTCATCCTCTTCCTTGGCTGCCTTCTTCTCCTTTTTCTTTTTTATGGGTACCTCATCATCTTCCTCATCCTCGGCTGCCTTCTTCTCCTTTTTCTTCTTCATGGGTACCTCATCATCTTCCTTGGCTGCCTTCTTCTCCTTTTTCTTCTTCATGGGTACCTCAACATCTTCCTCAGCTGCCTTCTTCTCCTTTTTCTTCTTCACAGGTGCCTCATCATCTTCCTCATCATCTTCCTCAGCTGCCTTCTTCTCCTTTTTCTTCTTCACAGGTGCCTCATCATCTTCCTCATCATCTTCCTCAGCTGCCTTCTTCTCCTTTTTCTTCTTCACAGGTGCCTCATCATCTTCCTCATCATCTTCCTCAGCTGCCTTCTTCTCCTTTTTCTTCTTCACAGGTACCTCATCATCTTCCTCATCCACTTCCTTGGCTGCCTTCTTCTCCTTTTTCTTCTTCATGGGTACCTCATCATCTTCTTCATCCTCTTCCTTGGCTGCCTTCTCCTTTTTCTTCTTCACAGGGACCTCATCATCCTCCTCATCTTCTACAGCTTTCTTGTCCTTCTTATCCTTCTTGTCCTTCTTTTTCTCCAGCTTTGCATCATCTTCAGCTTCATCCTCACCATCCTTGATTTTCTTGTCCTTTTTCTTTTTTGCTGGCCTTTCATCCTCATCTGCATCCTCGTCTTCCTTAGCTTTCTTATCCTTTTTCTTCTTCTCTGACTTATCATCACCATCCTTCTCACCTTTGTCCTTTTTGTCACCTTTGTCTTTCTTGTCCTTGTCAACCACCACAGCTTTCAGTTTTTCTTCAATGTTACCAGAAAATGTCACCATTCGAGTTTCCCAGTACTTGGTGGTGGTGAATGTGCTGAACATCTTGCCTGCTATTTTCCACCTGAGTTTAGTGCCGTCCATGGACATGGGAAAGCGCCAGATCAACGTATCTGGAAAGGCTGAACCTGTGAAGTTAATCCCACCTTCACTACTGAAAGGAAGCTGTGCCAGGGGGTTCACTGGCACACGACGCCCAAATTTCCACACAGACGAAACCTCTGCCATTCGCACAGGATTGTACCGATTGAACTCTAGGCCTTTCATGTGAATCAGATCCCAATTGTAGCTGCCACCTCGGTCTTGATCAACAGGTAACTGCTCAAACCTCCAGGGCTGAGATTTCATAGTGGTCGAAGCTGTCTTTCCAACTGAAGCTCCAAATCCCATCCTTGCTCCTGCCCCTACTGCAGTGGCAAAGGCTGTGATGGAAGTGCTGCCCTGAATTCGCTCACCCATACCTACCTTATAGCCTATGTTAGATGATGAATTTGACATGGTACACCCTGCTCCTTCCTCTGTGTCAGGTGTCACCGACAAGCTGAAGCTGGAAGGAAAATGCCCTATTCTTTCCTCTTCCCAGTATGAGTTTAAAAATTTGAATCTCACATGTTTAATGCTTATAGTGACCTGCATCCCACACAGTGCCATCAACATCCGCACTTTCCTCACACCTTCTAGACACATGAGTCATAGTAAAGGAACAATATTGCAGCATCCATGGGTAGTACCTTCATGGGTACACTGAGGACAGACATGAGGACATCAAACAGTTCACAACCCACAAACCCTTCAGCTCAAATGGCAACTTTATCAAGTCATGGTTAAGCCCTCTTACACCACAGCTCTGAGAAGACTCAGATCCATAGTTTTGGTTGTGCACAATTAATGCAAGTTTGCTAGGGTTTCTTACACAGCAGATCCAAGAAGACACAGATTCATTGATTCTATTGTGCACAAATCAATGCAAGTTAACACAGTACATCTGAGAAGACACAGATCCAGTTTTTTTCTTCCTGTGCACAAATGAGAGAGTAGAAGATTTTCTCCTTGAAAAACATCGAGAGAGAGATTGCAGAGGAAAATCTACAATGTCACTTTACAGGTAAACTGTTGTTATGTCCAACAGCATCTCTTCCCACAAATAGAGTCCAAGTGCAACAAAGAGATGAAATCACCCAAAAAAAGAAAAAAAACAGGAGAAATGTGACAATTGATGAGGGGAATTTTTTCAGCTGCATTATGGAGAGGAATTGCCACCTGAACACAAATGGGTAGCATGATGACTTCACAAACAAGCTGGACGTTAACAGTGGCATGCTGAGTGAAGAGCTGCGTGAGCTGCTTCAAGCGCTTGACTGTATCCTCCTCAATGTAGGAGATTTCTAATGGCATGAGCAGCAATGGCACATCCACCTCCAATTGCCAAAGTCCATTCTCTGCCTTTGCCACACAATGTGCACCAGTTGCAGAGGGATGAGGTTGAACCGCATGAGGATTTGGGGAGAATGCACTACCACACTGATTGGAGCTCCAAAGTGTGAACAACACATTGTCTTGCAGATGGACAGTGGCCAATTCCTCGATCAGCTGGTACATGGAGCTATCAATCTTTGACCGGATAGCCATGATCTTCCTTCCATCAACACTAGCATCATGGAAATTGTCCGCCAAGTATATGGAGTCGTCTTCCAATTGCTTGAGTATCACCTGGAAAACCGCAACATTTCCATTGGTGGCTGCAATCAACCCTGAGCGCCATAAGAAGTAGTTCCTGTAGGTAGCTCTAACAGCTTCATGTGCACCTTCAGAGGCACGCTTGGATCCTTGCAGCTCCCACGGCCCTGAAGCCAGTCGCACAGGTAAGCTTTTGGGCAGCATGGCTTTGTTGGATGCCAATCTCTTGTGCCAGTCTGGTTTCACGCCTCCTATTTTCTCTGTGACATATGGGTAGTGTCCATCTTTGAACATGGTTGCGATGGCGTATCCCATCAAGGCCAGACTAGCGGAAGCAATTGGCTTCAGAAGCTCGATCAGCACTTCCTTGTGATCAGCTTCTACGGCCTTGAGGAAGGCGTAAGCACAAAACCTACCCGTCAAGAAGCTGGAGCCATGTTGATTGTGTAGGATGGCGTGCAACGCTCGAACACAGTGGATGTATCCCGCATACGACGCTTGCACCAGAGCGTGACCCGCCGCTTGCGGATCCACGCAGTCGTCATCCTCGCACAACTGTACCCCGTTGATATCCCGTTCCAAAGTGTCACGCCACACCACTCCCAGCTCCGGGAACTGACACTCCTCCCGCGCGATTTTCAACACCAAGCGCATGTCCACCTTTCCTGTCGTGGCCACTGCCGCCTCCGCATCTTTCAAAGCTCCTTGTAAGCTTACCTGAGAGCCATAGCTGTATTCCATCTCCACTTGATGAACATGTGGGGTTTGGGAGTTCTTCCGCAAACCAACGGTCCTCCTCAAACCCAACAACACAACAAAGAAAGACCACCACCACCGAACACACTCTCCGACCTCTGGAGTTGAAAGCAACGAAAGAAGAAAAGAAAGAAAGCGAATTGGAAACTATTCCTTATCCTCCTCTTCCTCCTGCTGGAACGAATTTTCTTCTTCTTCTTCTTCTTCTTCTTCTTATTCTTCGTCTTTTTCTTCTTCTGCTTATTCTGGCACTTCTGCTGCTACATGAGAGTGGGGGAAGGGAGGAGATTGCTGCTAGATCAAGGAAAATTCTGTTGAAAAATGGTGTATGCAAAACACCCTAATTCTTTGTGGCAGTAGAGCACCAGCAACAGGAGGAGAGGAGAGGATCAAGAACGAGAGAGAAGAGGGTTCGAGAACAGAATACTGCGTAAAGTGCGGACAATCAAACAGAAGAGAAAGGTAAGCAGAAGGATACAACAGAAGAGAAGCACATGCGCAGGGGCGGGGGGTGGGGGGGAGGCGGGAGAGAGAGAGAGAGAGAATTCTAGAGAGTATGGTTGACGTTTGGGACCCACAGACGGTGCTGGGATGCCGAATGGCGCGATTTGCACGCGAATTTACCACTGAAAACTCGCTCCAAGATGCGATTTTCATGGCAGTTTGTGTTTTTAGTACTAAAAATCAAATCGCCGAAGATGATGCCCGTTTCGATTCTTCAACGTCGATCCGTAGACAATACAACGCTGTATCATTCTTTCTAGATGTCATTCTAGATGCTGCTGTGCTGCTGCTGCTACTGCGACTGAAGCTCGCGTCAGAGTTTTACCCTAACTCCCTTTGACCAGGGTTCATACACCATAATTCTCCTCTTGACCTTCTTAGCATGACATTCCGCCTTGTAAACGCTCTCATCTAATGTGTAGTAGGGCAATGCCCCAGGGCTAGGCCGTTCCGAAAATAAATAATGGCCCTCGAGGAGGCCGGAGGCCAAGGGAGCCCGTTATTTTGAGAACTCCCTAGCCTAGCCCGAGGGAGGCCGTTGTTGCACGGCCTAAAAGTCAATGAATTTTGGTCAAACTTTTTTTACTTTTTGCGTAAACTATTTTTCGCTCTTCCCCCCCTCACCCCAACCCCCCTTAAGATACCCGGCAGGTACTAGAAGGATACCTTCCAGATATCATTTGGGGGGGGTAAAAAACAACATGTCTATGCACTCCTCTGAGTACCTACAGGAAGAATTTCTTCAGAGGTTTTGACGAAGAAAAAACTCTCAGAGGTCCTTACATGTAGAGCAAAGCACCCTGAAAGGGACCGTTTTGGGAATATTGGACCTATTATGAGGCATGGGAGCTTTTATGTGGGCAGGATTCGAATTCCCAAAGCTGCCCAATCTAAGATGCTTACCAGTATTGTCGGGTTCTTCATTTGGAGAGAACCTCGGGTCTTGGTTTTGATTTTTCAAAAAGAATTGGAGGTTCTTTGATTGTTCGTTTTAGGTTGTATTGATGGCTATGAGAAATGATCAATGAACAAAATTTGAGAGCTTTTTCATTTCAAAATTAGAAGATCTTTGAGTGTAAATTTTATGTTGTTTCAACTTTGGTTGCCATAATTCATCCTTTCTTGTTCCAAATTGTGATTATGTTCTTTTGTCACAAGTCAAGGTTTAATACAACTAACAAGATTTATTTTGAACAAGCTCTCAATTGCTCTCAATATGTATGCATTCCACATGAAAATCTTAATAAGGATGTGATGTTGATCTTGTGTCATCCAATAGGCCTTGAACATAATCTCAAAATTATCCCCCATTTTAAGTTGGAACCAAACCCCCATTGAACCCGAAACCACAAGTTTTTATAAAAGATTGAACTCATCAAATCAAAAATTGTTGGTAAAAAACTTGACCCAACCCAAAAACTAATGAATTTTAATTTTTGAAAATATTTTGTAAACCTTTGAATTGTCTTCCATTTACAAAAAAACTTAAACCCAAACTCGATAGTTGTTTTAAAACCTAAGAATAGGCCAATATTAATCCTTACTCAATGTACGTATTTTCACAAAAGTATTTTCAACAACATTGTAAGCACTCACGAAAAAGAGGCTGAAAACAAGATGAACTCAGTTTACCACCAAAATTGATGGTTTTATGAGTTGGACCCCCCATGAATGTTAATGTATTTTTTTGCAGGCTTCTTTTGAATCTCACCTTGTTTATGACCAAACTCAAGATTCAGGTGTTGTTGATCACAAATGGGTTTAGGGCCGAAACTATGTATGTTTATTACATAGTTATGGAAATTTATGTTCTTGGATACATAAATATTTTGTCACCTTCCTATTGTCTATGTATAACTAATATGTCACACCATTTTTTTACCATTAACTTCACACAAACTACCCAAAACCTTTCAAAATTAAAATCTTGATTCCTTTCACAATTCTATTTCATGAAACTTTACATTTATATCACATTTTATTTTTATCAAGTGAAGGTGTTTCCAAAGGTCACAAAAAATCACTTATATACTAACCAAAAGGAAATTAAATAAGAAATTTTTTTAAGTTTACACATGAAATGCCTCCCCATGTGATTTCACATACATAATAAAGTGTAAAAACTTTTCATATGATTTTCACATAAATTATCATGTGAAAATCAATGCACCTCATGTGTCAAAAACTTTGCACATGACTTTCACATAAATTATCATGTGAAAATCAATGCATCTTCATGTGTCAAAGACTTATCACATGACTTTTCACATAAATTTTCATGTGAAAATCAAACATTATGACCAAATCATAATTAAATTATGAAAACCTATTAACAAATAAATCATCAAACTTACTTGTTAAATAATTACATTTAATGTGGAACAATTTAATGGCCACCAAGTCTACAAGTGAAAAAAAAAAAATTGGTGGCCACCAGGTCAACCCTCGTAATTTAGGTTGAAACACTATTTTTTTCTACCTAGGTAGCAAGGAAAAACAAATGTGCCCAACCCAATTCTCCTCTTCCTAAGGAGATTTTTCTCTTTTAGAAGAAGAAACCCAAATCAAAGGTAAAACAAAAACAAAAACAATTTTTATAATTGATCATGAGATGAACATTAGGTTTTGTTTCATGTTTAATGTGTAAGTTTGAAAAAAATTTAAATGATGCAAAAGAAAAAAAAAGGAATTTACCTCTTTGAATGTAAATTGAACATTCGATAATTGTTATGTAACTGCAAAAGGTGAGTTCGAAAAGCTTCATCCATAACCTTTGTTAAAATTATGTAATGTTGTGCCTTCAAATATGGATTTCCTTTTGTTGTTCTTGTTGTTGTTACATTCGTGATTTAAATCATTGCACAATGGCTTCCATTGTATGCCTCAAAAAAGTTGTTCATATTCTATTTTGAAATTATTACCAAAAGTAAGAACATTTTGGTCAAATTCTCCTTCTTCATTTGTAATCAATAATTATTTTTCACTTTTGTTATCCGAACTCCCCTTACACCAATGACAATGACAATGACAATAATGGCAACAAACCTCTAACTTTGAATATAATTTTTGAATTCTCTAATGGAATCCATGTGAAAAAAGTTAAAACATGGGAATTAACTTAAGTTGGAATGTAGGAATTGATGACACAATGTTTATCGACTCAATTGTGATGACAACATGCATGTCATCCTTTTCAAAACCTCTTTTAAACTTTGATTCAATGCCCAAATTTTCCACCTTCATATAAATGCATTTCTACAAATGTTGTTCATGCATTTCTATATAATGCAATTTCACCTTCAAAATGATTGTGGTTAGAGTTGCCATGTCCAACAAAAAATAATGCAAATATGTATAACCTAGATTTTCCATGTTCCTATTTACAATTCAATCAAAGGTGTCATACCTATTAACACCTTTGTTTCAAATGCAACATCTTTAATTCTAGAATCTAAATGATCCACCATAACAACTAATATAGCTTCCTTCACTAGAACAATAGCAATTGTGTAAAAAAATGAAAGAATAATTTACTAAAATGAATTTGATAACAAATAAATGAAATAACACTTTGTAAAAAAAAGTTGCAAAAGCACATGGCAAAACATACACTTGCAAAAGAAGCAAAAAAATAATCAAGAACTGGTGAAAGTTTAAACTATACACATTGTTTTGCTATGATAAAAGAAAGACAACAAGCATACAATGTTATATTTATATGGGACAAAAGACCTAATTTAAACCCTAAACCTAACTTTAAACCTAACACTAAACATCTTTTAATTTTATATTAACTTTAAGTAATTTTGATTATGGTCAATTTCAACTTAAGAATGAAGGATCATATCCATGGTTTGACAATTCAATTATGATTTAATAATGAACTTAACATCTTACAAATTTTAGTTATTGATTTTCAATAACTTTGACTATGGTAGATATCTATCATTAACCATGGATATTGATGAACCATGGTTTAGCAATTAGATTGTGGTCTAATAATGAACAAAACATCAATATTTTTGACATCTTATGAATGTGAATTATGAACCTCATTCTTACAACTGAACTTTAAATATCTCAACTTAAATTTGAAATATATTAATACACAAACTTTATTTTTTTTCCCATTATTCAACCATTATTTTCATTTCACTGAAATATATTATTATTATTATTTAAACATCAACTTTTTTATATGTACATAAAATATACATAAATTATTATTTTTCTTTTTATGGTTAAATGTATTAAGTGTTCAATTTTAAACAAAATAATTTGTATTTTTTCAATTAAATTTTTGTGTTGAAATTTCCAGTCCCCCAAAAAAGATATTAATTTTTATAAATATTTTCTTGAAGAAAATCTTCATTAAATCACCATATCACCAAAGAAAAAAAGATCAAAAGATAACATACCCATCTGCTTTCTCCAAACACCCCATCCCACACCACCAAAAGAGTAAATCCTTGAAAAAAAATTTAAATCCCACCTTCTCATAGTAGTGACATACGAAATACACATATTTTTCGAAGGTGCTCAAAAAGAAGTATTTTCAAGTATTTTAAAATTTGAAAATGTGAATACGTGAATACGATGAGCAAAACGATGAGCAAGTTGAGCTTAAGTTGTGCCCAAACCATTTTTAACCAGCTTGAGCATAGGCATACCTTGAATAAAACTACACACTAATTTTAGGGTCTGGTCCTTGTTGAGCTTGCAATTGGTTTCAAAGATGATCAAAAACATTTGACACAATTTTACACCTACTTCCGAAACAGTGAACAAATACAACAATGATCAAGTATTTTCAAGTATTTTTTTAAAAGCCCAAAAAAATGTATAATACGCGTATGTTTGAATCGAATTGAGAGTATGTCACTAATATGCACCTTCTTGCCTTGAAAAACAACCAAATGTCTCCTTCCCATGCCACCCAAAAACAACCCTTTGGGTTAGTCCCCATCCCCAAAAAAATTCACCTATCCCAATTTCTTTTTTAAAAAACCTTTGGAAAGGACGAAATTATCACATCCTCCCCTCCTCACCTAAACAAAGCCCTTTTGAAAAAGAAAACAAAATCTTAACCCCTTGTCCCCTTTTTTAGAAGCTCTAGTTACAATTTGTAATTCTTTGAATTTAATTGAATTTTCCACTTCCTATACCTATTGAAAATTCATAATGATAATAAAAAAGCTGAGGTGAAAAAAATAAATTAAAAAATTAACCCATTTTCTCTCCCTAAATTTTCATCTATATAAACCTCATTGTACCCTCACCCAACTTTATAAACTAGTTGTGTTTGCCCCATGCATGCTTGGTAAAACCTAAAATCATACATGCATATTTAATATCTTAAGGCAATAATAATTTTTTATAACATAAAAAGACAACAACAACACAAAAATAATAATCAATTTAAAATTAATTTCATCATAATTTTTGTTATTAAATCTTCATCAAATCTATATTGAATTTTTTAAAATAACATCAAATTAATTTAAAATACTTATTTTTTAATGTATATAAATTTTTATATTAATTTAAAATTGACTTGTTTTATCTTAATCAATTCTTATGTAATTTTTCAAATCTCATTTTAATAAGATTTAAAGGAATTGAAGTGAATTATTTGTATCTTTATCAAACAAATCTCATTTTTCAAAAATAGTCATATGAATTGTGTTTTACATTTCATAATGATATGAAACCTTGTGATACAAAAAGGCAAAATAACAACCCAAAAAGAATAAAATGATATAGAGACATCGTTGAATCAGTTATCCAACATTCATATTTTGAGAAGAAACCCAACAAATAGATGGGTAGATTTCAAAACAACCCATCGATTGGATGGCTGCACCCAAAATCTACACATGCCCATCCATTAGCTTGGGCCAATAAAAAAAAATTAAAAAACCAACTGCTGAAGTTAAGATTTGAAATTTAATTAATTACTAGTGTGAACCCGATGCATAATGCACCCGTCGAGTCCCCTCGCCCGATCCTTCCCATTGCCCACTTTGGTTCTTTACCCCGTTGACCCCCCCCTCGTCCTTTGCATTTTCCACTCCGATTCTTTAACCCGTTGATCCCCCCCCCCATTCCCCTGTTATATATAATTAAATTTTCGCCCCATGCTGGCCCCTTCGCCCCGCTACCAAGGGGCTCGTGCTAGCCCCCCCCCGCCCCGTTACCAAGTCATGTCACTCACTGCTTCACCGGCCTTTCCCTCCCCACCCCCCAAAACCCTAGTCACAGACAGAGGGACTTACTAAATTAATATATTAGACTAGTGGTACCCGTGACCTTCGAACACCCGTGGCTACACCACTCCAGCCACCCCAAACGTTCTATTTGGTCGCCATAATCCGAATTTTTCTCAAAATAACACTCATGGGTCTCACCCTAAGGCATTTATATCCCCACAAATTAAAACAATATAATGACTTAGTGCAGTGGTCCCGACCGACGTTGTGCGGGTATCAGAACTAGCCGTGTGTACCCTCAGGTTAGCAATCCGGGTATTTTCTCCCTTACCCGACAGGGGTGAAAAAACCCAAAACCCCGGTTCTGACATTTTGAACCTTGATTCTTGAAGTTTTGGAATTTCCAAAAACACATTCCTCTATATAACCGTCGATTCTTTCGATAGTGGGGGGGGGGGGAGGGGAAGGTTTTTATATCTTCCTCTGGTGCGGTGGGAGAGGGATGTGATCTGATCGTCATCCTTCCCTTCGGACGGCTGCGATGCTTTGTGAAGATCAGGTCCTGGTTTGTACACCTGACCAATGCGAAAACCATGGTGATTACCTATTGCTTCACCGGCCTCTTCCTCCCCCACCCCTCCCAAAACCCCCATCACAAACAGATAGACAGACTTACTAAATTAGGATATTAAATTCAACAGTTTGTTACCAGTTTGGATACTACCATAATATGAAGGCAAATGAGGGCAAATGGGGGAGTGGGTGGCGTGGAATTTGGGCAAAACCCTTGTGTAAACTTAGGAGGCCCTGCATTCCGTTTTAGGGTTTCCAAGGGTTTTGGGTACAAGGACTAGGGTTAGGTGCGTATGGATTGGCGGCTAAATTGGGTCTTAGGGTTTCCAAGGGTTAGGGTTAGGGGTTTCTGCTATCCTGTTGCTGTTGTCGTCGTGTTGGTGGTGGTTGTGGGTAGTGGTGGGTTTTGGTGAAGATGGAGCAAGAGGGTAAGGAGAGGAGTGTCGCTAAGATGGAAGAACCCGCTGCAGCGAGTGTGGATTTTCTGGATAAGAGCAAGTTTGTCAGGTATCTTCACCGATTTGCACTGCGAATCCCCAAAATCCTCTCCTATGTCGTCGCCAAAATTCTCTCCGGGTACTACTCGTTTTGCTTTCCTCTCACCCCCTCTTAACAGTTCCCATTGTGATCATTGTGATCGCTCTTCTCTATGTCCTGTTGTAGCATTTTAGGTTTTTGGGTCAGGACTATGAGTGCCATTAGACATAGAAATCATCTTGCAAAAGATTTTCTTCTCGCAATTGAGGTGGACTTTGAAATGTATTTTTTGGTGGGGGTAGAAGAGGAGGTGAGATGATTGGGATTATGAGTGTGTGTGTGTGTGTGTCTGTTGTTGTTGTTGCAGATATGTGTTGGATATGCCGCGAGTGAGACATATTGTGCCTGATCCATCCGATGACAATTTGCGCCTGGTTATTTTTTCAGACCTTGTCACTGATATCCGTATGTTGCTCCTCCTCCTTGAACCTGGGTTTGAATGTAGAATAGAACCCTTCTCTCTGTTGAGAGAGAGAGAGAGAGATTCTCCAAATTTTTTGAGTACCAGTTTTCATAGGTGCTGTGGCATCTGATCAGATCCAACGAGTTTGTGAGTATTTATCTTATGGTGTACAGAGACATCAAGAGTGATGGTTTTTGTGACGAGCCTGTTTACATTGGTGGTTTTACCCAGCTGGCTTTTTTGTGACCAGATTTGCAAGGACTTCCAGAAGAGAAACAGCAGGCTTTGAAGAAGGTGGTCATTGCAGATGTTGTACCCTACGACGTGGTCCTGGACTATCCCTACTGGCCTGTGGGTAAGAGCTTTATCAGCAGCTTCTCCACTTCCAGAAAGCAATCTAAACTGTAAAAGCTCTCTAAAACATCTGGTTGTAAGAGTTATTATATGTGAGAAAATGATTCACATCTACAAGTGAACAGCAGAAAGATGACCATGAATTTGTGCAGCATCTCTAAGTGTAAGGGTGTGGATTATGGCATACTACATTGTATCCAGAGACACAGAATGAGACAGGTTTGTGCCAATCAATGTTGGTGTGACTGATTCATGTTCTGGTGCTCATCAGGTACAAATTGGAATTGTGGGGTGCAGAGCACATATTGAAAGAAATTCTACCTGCAGGCTGTGAGGTGCCTTCTTCCTTTGAAACCATTGGTATGTTTATGTGGTGTGTGTACATAAATTGCATGATCTGGACACAATGTGAACCTCAACTTCAGACCCTGGACTTGTGTGAGTTCAGAAATGTGGATCGTCCTAGGTCTTCAAAATACATATGTTTATGCAAACTTCTTAGCAGAGTAGACATGTGATATTTGATGGGAAGGGTAAACTGCAGGGCATATTGCACATCTCAACTTGCGGGAGGAAGTCCTGCCTTATCAGAAAGTGATTGCAACTGTTATTCTGGATGTGAGTTGTTCCATTATTCCTTCCTGCTTTACCACCATTTCACAGCTGTTGCATTTGTGAGAAGATTAATCATTCGTTTTTAAACTTCCTCTTGGGATTGCTTGTTTACAGAAGAATCCAAAGCTTAAGACTGTTGTGAACAAAGTGGGAACTATCACAAATGAGTTTAGGGTACCCAAATTTGAGGTGTTGGCTGGAAATGCAAGCATGGTTACAGAAGTAAAGCAGCATGGTGCTACTTTCCGGCTGGATTATGGGTCAGTGTACTGGAATTCACGACTGGAAGCTGAACATAAACGTGTCTTTTCTCAATTTCAACCTGGAGAAGTCATTGTGGACATGTTTGCTGGCATTGGACCTTTTGCAATTCCTGCAGCCCAGCAAGGTTGTATTGTTTATGCGAATGACCTAAACCCAACAAGTGTGAAGTATTTGAAGATGAACTCTGAAATAAACAAGGTTTCAGGGAGAGTGAAGGCTTATAACATGGATGCCCGCGAGTTCATCCAAACCATCATGACACCAAGGCCCACAGACGCAAGCTTGGAGGAACCAGTCAATGATAACATTGCATCTACAACCTCACCAGTGTCTTCCGAGGAAGAAAGGATTACAACAGGACCATCTGACAGCCTCACGACTAAATATGAATCTCAAATCAGTAATGCCATGAAAATTGGGACTGGGATTGTAAAGACAAAAAATGAGATGGAAAGAGTGAAGGATTCAGCTGATGAAATGGATTCTGATGTGGGCTTGTTACATCCAGGTATAGCTTGTCATGTCTAAGGTCAGAATATTCACTTTTTTCCTACTTCCTGGCAAAGAAATTTCCTACAGCTTCAATTTTTGTGTTCTGTTTTGCAGCTGTAGGAAAGAATATCGAGAATGGAAGGAATAAGAAAGGAAGGAACTTCACAGCATCAGTGGCCAAAGAGAAGATGAACTTAGAAGTCAAGGCTTGGGAGCACTTTGACCATGTTGTCATGAATCTGCCAGCATCGGCTCTTGAATTTTTGGGTAAGCGTCTTTGTTGATTTTATGAACACAGGTTCCTATAATTACAACATCTTTTTGCCAACCCATTTTCATGTTTCTGTGCCACATTCATATTTTGGATTTGGACTAGAGGAAATGGGATACTCCTATATGGAAATTGATGAGTATGCTCAGCCAGAATAGTCAACTCAGCTACAGAGGAGGTCAATGAGCAAATGGGTCATCAAAGGTTGCAGGAATCTAGGGACTTTGCATGTCCTTGGGGTTAGATTTGGACAGACATGTTACCCCTGTTGCAATGTTTATACTGTGTCCACACTACACTCAGTCATTCCTGCTTTTCAACATTATTCTTCTGTTCACTGGCCATGGTAAAGATCTCTGCAAGCATAGGGTCTAAGTTGATTTCTGTTTGCAGATGTTTTAAATGGGCTTTTGTTAAGGGATAAGTGGAAGGGGAGACTGCCTCGTGTTCACTGCTACTGTTTCATGCGGTCAAAAGAAACATCTGCAGATGTCATCGAGGTCACTTCCTGCAACTTGTATCTCTCCTGTTTTGTATAATTGTATAATCAACTGTTTTGGATGAGCAACTGCTTTTTGTTAGATCTGGCATTGCATCTTCTGTCAGATCTCACTCAGTATGTCAGAAGTCTTTGTTTTTATGGTGTCTAGGACTGAAGAGCTAAGCCTTGGTCATTGAAAAAAAATGTTTGTGAAACCCTGGGATATATTTAGCTGGATTAGGATGTTCCAAGTTCAATTTGTGTAGAAATATTGGTAGCTGAAAGATTTGTACGGAGGATGGATCAATATGTGCTCATTTTGACAGAGATTTTGTTGATGCTGTTTTGTTGTTTAACAATCAGCGGGCAGAAGCCTATCTCAAGGGTTCCATTCAGGAGCCAGTGGTGTGGACTGTCCGAGATGTTGCACCCAATAAGGTACAGTTAATTATCTCATGCCAGTCATCCAGCTGTCTTCTCTTCCAAGCTCTGACATGGCTAGCAGCTGTGAGGGCTGTCTCCACTAGCATGTGCTATTTGTCCCTTGTTTTGCAGGAGCTGGGTAGCCCACCATTTGTCCTTTAGAGTACTGGAGATGGAGTCTATGCTTTTAGAAGTATAGGGAGTCATTTGAGATGTTTATTTCACATTTTTTTTCCCCTCCTTGCAAAGTTATGAATTCATGTGCACAATTGTGGATAATTGGATCAAACTGGCCATTTTTATCTCTATACTCCTTACTAGTTTAACCCACTTTTTAAGGATGCCCTTCAAAACCAATATTTGAAAAAGTGGGTTGGCTTATCTTGCAGGTTATGCTGTGTCTAAGTTTTGAACTCCCTGAAGCAGTTGCATTTTCCTCCAGTTCTAAGGATTTGATTGATGAAGATGTTACCACCTTGAAGAGACCACGGACTGGTTGATTTGAAAACTGTGCAAACATGTTGTCCATCAACTTCAGTTGAAAATTCATTCATTCAAGTTGAGTTACTCATTTGTCAAAGAGGTGATGGTTTCCTGGTGTATAGTGAGGAGTAACGTTGTCATGGAGGTGTGTTGAGATGGGTCTCACAGGAAACAGGTGTAGGGGATATGCACTATGCAGTGAACAGGGCAGTACAAGGAGTAAGAGATGTAACCCAAGTTTGCATTTGAACCTAAAGGTTGTTTGTAAAGAAGTGGGCTGCAGACCTTCAATCCTCATCATGACACTGATCAGTTAAACATCAAGCATGCTCACTAAGTTCACTTCAGGGCAGTGCTAACTGGTAATCTATTTCACTTATTCCATGGCCATTCTGTGTGAAGTCATTTCAGTATATTGGGTTATGGTTTGTGGTGACTTGATAACATGTGATCACACATTATCCTCATCTTCTTTTGACAATTTCTCTCCTAGTTGTTAGATTGTTCAAAGGGCATGCCCAATTTATTGATGTAGCTCCAAGTTTGCTCAAAATGCTATCATATGCTTCCACCAGTTCTGCCAATTGCTGTTAAATGCCAATTGCTCGGGGAATTGATCATACCTAATTAAACCCTAAACCCCAAAACCTACTATGGTCCATGCATGCACTACAAGGACTTGGTGGATGCCAAACCAAAATGTTTCATGGATTCATACTGAAAATGTCCAATCTTAGAGGTGAGTGAAATTAATCTGGAAATTCATTCAGGCATGAAAGTAAAATTGTGGACCATGTGAGTATCAAAAAGTTGGTGATTGATGAAGAACAAATTGAATGTGCCTTGATTGTGGCCACTAAAATGCAACTGCTACCATCCTCCTTGATATATGCAGACTTGCCCAATTCATCTTCAAAGGTAGATGCCTGATAACTAAAAGAACTCCCCATTGTCTTTGTTTGCAAGGTGGCACACAGCTTGAAAGTTGTCAAGTCAATTTTTGTAGATCATGCCAAAATGTTCAAGGTTTGTGAGCCTAAGCCTACAATGTTGCAAACTGGTTCAATTTCTAGTGCTACACAAGATTCTCTTTATTTCAATCTTGGAACTAGGAATTGCAAATATCTGCTTGGAAAGAATGGCCACATTGGGATGCAATCTAGCATGTTGTGCCCACCAAACCCAAGGTGATCCTATGTCATCACTAACATTTAGGACACAATCACAAAAAATAGACAATTTAGATATTAACAATCTTTCTTGCATGAATCTAGAACATAATAAAGTGAATTGGACAGTCATTCTGTAAGTAGGGGCAAGATACTTGAAATAACTAGATTTAGGAATTGGTTGTATTTCACAAGCATGGGAAGTAGAACACAAGGTCCAGCATTAATGTCAACATGTTGTGAGCGTTAGGAATAGAATATGAATTCAAAAAGACATAAAAAAAAGGTTAATATCTTGACAACCTTTGAAACCATGAGTCCATAGAGGATCTTGAGTTCATCATCAAGTGGCCCATATAAGAGAGATGGCACCTACACAATTCAATGGTTGAAGCCAACCTTCAATTCCATAGAAATGGTAATGGTAGCATTCAGTGTTTCATACAATAGCCAAATAGCCTCTTATTTTACTTAGAAACAATGCTCAACAATTGGTTTCAAAGTATTCCACCATAGCTCATGTAATGGCCCAAGTTAGCCCATTAGGCACCCATGCTTGCAAATACAAGAATTGTTTGTGACAACAAATAACATACTTTAAGGTTTCCCTAAAAAGGAAAACCCTATACTTGCAAACCTTATCTTTATCAATGTTTTTAGCTTCCTTGTCTCACTTTGCTGACCTTTTCAAAAAAACTTGTCCAAGTCATATTCTCTTTTGTTAAGTTTAGTGGGCATCTTTCAATGAAACCATTTGCATGCCAACACCCACATAGGTGACATTTGCGCCATATTGAACAAGCTTTAGACATTGCATGTTTGAAGCAACTCCTTACAAATGAACTCTCTAGTTGCAATGGTTCATAACTAACTACGGTAGAAGGGGCAAGGGCCAACATGTTCAAATTCAAACTCTCCTCTTCCACATAGGATCTTATGTGTGAGTTTGAATGGGGCAAACAATTATACACAATATATACCAAAGTAATGTATGCATGATGTGGCGTTGGGGGGCTTCAAAAAGACCAACAACAACATGCTCATGAACCCATGCATCATCAATGAAGTTGACAAGTTACACAAATGTGTCAAACCTAGTCCAAGACATTCACAAAAGATGTTAGTCCACAAGCCTGCGAGCATGAGCAAATGAACCAGATTGAATCTTTTTTAGAATATTTTGACCATGTTGATCGAATATTAAGAGAATATTCTTTGACATGTAGGACATGATCTTTGTTGATTTGGAGAAATATTCTACCATGCGTCCATGTATGAATGATTTGCATGGATGAAAAGTGGATGAAAAAATGGGTTAACTTTATTCTGAATGTCGACAAGAAACTTTATTTTTGTGAAAAGTTGAACAAAAGAAACAAGGTTGAAACATTTATGTTGGTTTCTTTCAAAACAATTCAACAAATGAATGTTCAAGTCACACTTCAAAATCATAGTTCATATTTCTTTAATATGAAATATATTCAAGCTCTCCGACATGTAAACCATACAAAATGTTAAATTAAATCCCATAGAGCCACCAAGTATATGCCAATTCGAACACTACTTATTCATCACCAAAAGGTATGTGCCCATTAAAAACAAAAACAATATGAAACAACCCACGACACTTCACATTCCTACACTAATTCAAGTTATTTTTTATTTTCATTCACTCTTTCAACCTCTTGCATCTAACACCATTCTTGTTACTTGCAAAATCAAATTGCATTTTTCTTCCTATACTATTAATTTGCCCGATCTATACAACAAGCCATTATTTTACAATGGCAAGAGGAAAATTGCCATTAATTTTCACACCAAACACATTGGAATCAATGATTGCATATACATTAATCTTTAGCATATTGGATAGAATATGTGAGATGACAACAAAACCTTGGGAATATCCAAAAGACGACACTCAATTACTCATTTTCCAACATTTGCTGGAAATTAAAACATGGGGAACAAAATGGAAAAGAACAATTGACAAAACAAATGAATGGGTGGCCTGGCGATGAACGAATGCAAAGATAAACAAAAAAAAATCTTACATTACTAAAAACAAACTATAAACATTCCGAAGGAGGATATGGAAAACTACCATTGGGCAATGTTTACACATGCAATGGAATTTTTTACAGAACATGCAAGTTTGAAAAAACTAATTCCAAAACTTTTTTTCACAAGTTACTCAACAATTTGTCAACAAAGGATTTAGTAACCCTTGGAAACTTGTTATCAACAAAAATTTTGAAACCTTGAAAATGACTTCATGCAACTCCAAGCAAATGAGCCTGGTTGCCACATGATTTAAGGAACAAGATTTTTAAACAAATGGTGAATTGTTGAATGATAGGGCTAGCCCCGATACCACAAAACGTGTATGATAATAAAAAAAACAACAAATCAACAATTGAAAGAGCAAGAAGAATCACATTGTTTCCAATAAATTATGGAACAATAAAAAGTTTTTTAATGAATAGTGGCAAAAATTGAACACTAAAATTGTTTATTGAAAAAATAGAATGTTAATGTTGAAACAAATAGTCATAAAGAATATGATAAACAACCATTAAAAACATTCATGAACACCACCAAATTTGGATATGTTCCTAATGGTATAAAAGGGAGATTTTAACATTGTAGATGTAGAAATGTAGGAAAATCATTGAATGATGGGAATCTTCTAATTGCTTGCAAGATTATAAGATATATGGGATCATGATGAAAATGTTTATTACAAAGTTTTTGAGCAACCAACCATAAAAACAATGTACATGTATGGAGGCTATTCACATGGAAATGGACTAGGCCATAAACTTGGCCACGTAGATTTCACAAGGTCAAAAATGCACTAAATTAAATACCTCTAATATGTGTAATCCCCAATTCCAACATTTACAATACACATTAATTAAGATGTATATATGTTTAAATTGTTCACACAATTGTTTAACTACTCTCACTACATATTTAAAGACCTCTTGTACATCCGAATATCAATTGAAGCTTGAAAAATGTTTTAGGTGTTTCACACTTGATATGAAGGTCTATGTAGGAATGCAATGAAGTATAGGAATAATAGTTGCTAGAAGGCATGAATTGGACACATGGCATGTAAACAAGAGTGCAAACAAAAAATGGTATGAAGCCACATTAGGCCAAAGGGGCAATGAAGTGATCACAATTGCATGTTACACACACCATGCATGACATGAGTAGGAAACATAATTGTTTTGCAAATTATAGATATTTTAATGTAGTCAGTCCCATCCAAACGGTCCAAATAAAGTTATATAATTTTGAAGAGGCCATTGAATGTAGTAATTCAATATCAACCTTATAAAACTATGGACTTTGTGACATGCACAAGTAAAGTTTTGTATCTTTCGGTGAGCTTCCAAGTAACAATCAAAGAAAAAAAATTCTAAGTTGAATTGTTCATTTGCACAATGTCACGGTATCCATATCTTAGGCACTCTTGTTGAACATTGAGAGATTTGAAGTTTTACCCATTAATAGAAAAATAAAAATTTAAAATAAAAAAATGAATAGTATAAATGCAAAGTTCCAGGCAAAGGTTGGGTATTTGGCATCTTCTAACCACTTGTAGGATTGCAAGATATATGGGACAATGATAAAAATGTTTTGCTTGAAGTTTCTGAATAACTTACGAAAACCTCTTATAAACAATCCATGGCCAACAGACCTAACAAATCAAAATTATAGAATGCAATTTCATAGGTAGTGTGACTACATGTTTGGATTTCAAGTTGAAAAGAGAATAAGCAAATCAATCTTGCTAGGAAAATGGCCAAGGAACATTTTTGACATTGAAGATGATGCATACAAAACACCAATACTCAATTACAACATAAAGTTGGATGTTATAGTATTGGCCAGTTCTATTACTAGAAGTGATGTGGAAAAAGGAAAGCTCCCCACCATACTTAGAAGATACAATGACAGACTTAGAAAAGGAGACGACAAATTCGAAGGACACCGCCCTAGCAATTACATAGTCCGCAATGGGTTCCAATGAACTAACAACCCACCAATGGCACCCAAATCAACTCAATATTTTTGGAACAAAGTTTGGTAATGCCTTTGAAATTGGCAACAACTGCAAAGTTTGGTAGGAGAAGTTCCAAAGAACTGTGTAGCAATTAACAAGTTTCCATATACAAGGTTCTTCAATGCTAGGATGCATGAAGAAATACATTTTGTATGAGAAAAGATGTTTTTAAAACCAATATGTGTTTTTGAATTTACAAAATAATATGTTTACTATATTTGAATAGAACATTTGGGGAGAAAAATTTGTAAAAAATGCATAGATTAATTGATTATATGACTGCATAGTCGATAAGGACTCATTGTTTGTTGCCACTAGTCACATGCATGGTCATAGTTGCAAGTGCCATACCATGACCATCCATGATTTTAGTAATTTACAATACATGACTATAATGCTTTGAGAAGATGACTATAGACATTTAGGACAATAGTTGTAGTCATTTGAGACATACAACTATAGTCATGACAATCATTGATTGCATATAACCCATTGGATGGGGAGGTAAATTATTATTATTATTCCTATTACGCCATTAGTGTGATGCCACATGTAATTTCATGAAATTTATATATGTGGGACCATTGAAAATGAAATTATGGGCTACCACATGTCTCAACTTAAATTGGTTTAAATGAATAATATTAATAAATTTATTTAAACCAACATATGCACAACCAATCAATATTTGACACATGGATTTTTCAATGGATGGAAACTATATTGGCCAATTAAATGAGAACATGTGGCATCATGTGGCCAATTAACAAATGTTACCTACTTTTATCAAATTTGGTGATAAAAATAATTCAATACATCAACATAAATATTTGAATATACAAAACATGTGAATTAATCAATATCTCACTCGTGTAATATGAAAAATATTTAGAAAATGCCACATGGAAAAGGATTAGGGTTTAGATTACCTAAACTAACACATATTAATTAAAGTTTAAGGTTTAAAAATTAGGGTTAGATATAGGGTTTAAACGTTAGGGCTTCAAAATTAAAATATTGAAATTAAAGTTTTGACATTAAGGTTTTGAGAATTAGGGTTTTGAAATTAGGGTTTGAAATTTAAGGTTTCAAACGAAGGTTGTGGAATTAGACTGTAGAATTAAGGTTTAAAAATTAGGGTTTAAAAATTAAAGTTAAGGTTTGTGGTTTAGAACTTTGGCCTGGGTTTTAGGTTAAATTGAATTGATACAAAATATTAATTTTTTGGTTGTTTGACTTTTTAAATGGCAAAAAAGACATTTTGATTTAAACCTATTATATTCAACAAAAATGAAAAATTTCAAACTTTCCAAATAAGAATGGCATAATCTCTCAAAAGTTCCAAGATTAATGCACAAAAAACTTATACAGTTACCATTGCATGGTTTGGAAGGTTGCATTGTATTTGTCTTGTGCATGTGCAATTTTCACATATGGTTTGAAATGCAAAAAGCTTTCAGGTCTTTTCTCCTTTTTTGCATATAAATAATAGATTACAAACCCAAGACTTATTATGTTTAATCAACTTCAACCCAACATTCCAATCTTTAAGGAACTTAATTAGTACCATGTGCACGACACATAAAATCTTGATGAATCTAGAAGACCAAAAGACAATAGTCCCAAGTTTAGCCTTTGGTGATGATGCATTAGGATCCATCATCTAATGGACAAAAGGTTCAATGGCTTCAGGTATAAATATATCCTCTAGTGTCACAACCACATATTTTACATGTATGGTCTTCTTGTCAACTATGGAACCCAAAAGCCTAGTGATTTGGCCTGTTGCAACCTTGCGCTTGTTTGTGGGGTCTACAAGTGTAAATTGCATGCTTAAGTAAGGTTGTACATGTGGATCAGTGTCAGATGGGTTAGTTTAAGGTTGCCTAAGGAATATCATACTAAAGTTTATAGGATTTGAATATTTGCATCTTGGAAAGTTGACCAAGTAAAACCAAACTCAAATTACATCTATCATATAAAGAAGATGAAAGTATGTGACTGGAAATGGGGTTGGTTTGACATATTTGAAATAAACATTTGTTGGTTTATGTTGGGCATTGGCATTGGTAGCAATTTGATGATCCAAGGTGCCAATAACACTTGTAATGTTATTGCCCGACTATCCACCCACACCTCCAAAAAACATCATTACTTGGTTTTTGGAAAAATATTTTTACATTGATTCACCTAAACTAACACCCACATTTGCAATTTTATTAGGTGTGTAGGCCTAAGTACTTACCATTATGCTACACAAAATTATTGAAATTGCATTTAGGTATTGGAACAATCACTGAATAAGCTTAATATAAATTGCACATACCTGAATTTCAGATAACTTTTGAGAAATTAGTGTAGCAGTTGTTGCCTTTCATTCTCATAGGTTGGTTTTTTGGCTCTATACTTGTACCTGCTCAATGAAAGTTCTAAACATGTTAAATTGAGAAAGCACAACCTTGATGGCCACCTGTACAATGGTCTAAAGATTATAATTAAGACTCTTGCCTTTATATTTTGAGGTGTGTCTCCTAACAGTGAAAGCATGCCTGCATTGTTTAGAGAACCAAATGCACTAATGTTGTTTTCTTGTCTATTGCATGTTGTGGTTGTTGCATAATCTCACAGTTTTGGACCACACCATCTAGGTCACCACCACAACTTGTATTTTGGCATACACCTCCAATTATGGCTATCGTTGTTGCCCTTTTTGCATTTCACTCTTGTGCATTGACTCATTGGAAAACAAATTCCCCTCTACAAGCAACATCACATTGAGCTTTACAGCTAATGCCTTCTACACTGATAACATCATGTTCAAGCATGCCTTCATCTTTGTGGTGGATGTTGCAACTTCATCGACCTTTCGATCTATCCCTACTCCCCAAGTAACTACCCCCTCCACCTTACTAGCAAGTTCTACCAACATGCCTTTGTTCGTGTCCTACATTCAATAGGAAATTTAATGTTAAACTTATAATATTAAAACCATGCAAGACTACTTATTGCCTTTGGGGAACTGGAGTACATACTTTGGTACCATGGCGATAACCCCAAAATATTTTGTAACATCAGTAAGATTTCCATGCTTAGACCACTTGGTATAAATGTAATTGCTAGTTCAATGTGCCCCTTATTTATCAAGGTACAATTTATTAAACCAAATACCCTAAATAGAAATGGGACATACCCAATCATCTTCATATTATATTGATCTACATAATATTAATATTATACTAACACCATCAAAATGACCTATAGTGGTGTGTGTAGGTTTACTCCTACTAGTCCTTTATGTCTTAATGGGATTAATTGAGGACATATGCCAACAACTTGACAAGTCAAGTATAAAAAAAAAAAATTCAGCATAATCATTAGAGTTTTTACCACTAAGATGTTGCTCCCTACAAGGTGAAGATATGCAGTTCATGCACTATGAGTTTCTTCCAATGTTGGTTGCCATCTAACGATTTGCATATGATCTTCAAAAGCCCAAACAAGTTCAGAATAATTTGAAACTTATATATGCATTAATAAACCATAATGCCCTCTTATATGCGAGTAAAGCATGGCAATATTTACAAATATTAAGTAAAGTTCAATTGGCATTTACATAGCATGCAATTTGTTGCATTAATCCACCACAACCAAATTTGCTAACATTTTGCACTTATGCTTGGGCATTAAACAAATGCCCTTACTTTGTAGCAAAACATGGTTTAGTCAAATACTTAATCAGTACCTCCCATTCTTCCTTTGTGCACTTGTCAAGCCTTAAATCACCTACCCAAAAATCAAGCCCAATTCACCTTAATGACAATTATCGGATAAGAAGGTTAATTCTCACTATTAGTCTATTAATGGTCAATGCCAACACATAATAATTGGATCAGCTAGTAGGGTGTGTAAATTTGTAATAGACTTGGCAAATTTTCATCATGAACCTTGCATTAGAAATCTTGAGCCATTTTACCCATCATGGTTTCAAGATTCTATCGGTTGTCATTCTCATGTGCTCAAAGTTCATACATGGTTGACTATAATCAAATTGTTTTTCCAACTTTTCCTTCACATCAATAAACTTTTTAAGGAGTTGACAATCTATAGGTTTAGCCACATCTAATAACCAGAAGGAATTAGTATTCAATGCCAAAATCCATTCATTCTAATTTAGGACTATCATTTTTTATGTATCATTCAAGATTAACCGTGATGCACTTGCTAATTGCTTCATTGACAAGCACTTTAACACATTCGTATGTTACATATGTTCCAATATTGAAACTCCCAACAAATTTTTTGATTGCAATTGCATTTGATTCTTCTTTAATATCATATGACCCTTTTCAATGCTTGTATCATATTTGTGCATCAAATGCATTAGTGGCCTAATGCAAATTTTTTGAATGTTAACTTTTTTTAGGACCACCAACTTTCACATTCTCCACTCAACATGATCAAAATTTTGGAATATTAAGAAAAATCCATCATCAATGTCATTTTCCAAGTTTGGTTGGTCTTTGATGCCCTCACCACATGTGTAAGAATGCAAGAAATATACTTACATTAAAGAACCAAACAATGAATCAAACATTTAAAAAATGTTATGAAGCTTCAAAAAAGTTGTCATTTTCATTGTCATCATCATGGACAATGAACAAATCTATTTCAAATCTTGAGAAGCTTATAAGATACACATAATGAACAAAATTACATATCAATTAAATGATAAATAATGGTATTGTCACAAATAAATAAATAGAATAAACTTGCAAAACAATTAATTACCTCAACTTATATAAACAAAACAATTGGATTAATAACTTGATTAATGAACAATAACAAAACACACTTACATATACAAAACAAAACATAGAAAAAAAAAATTACAAAGGAAGAAAATTTTTAATCTTCGATCCATGGAATGCATTTTTTAATAAAAAATTAGTTACATATTTTTTTTTCATTGCACATAAAGAAGATGTAGATGGATATGGAATCTTCAAGTGTCCAGAATATATATTAACAATTTGAACTCCATGTTATTGTGCACTACTAGTGCCAATCAACTATTTTTTTTTTCTCATGTTTTATTATGTTGTCAATAATTTTTTTATTATTTAAGTCAATTTCAAATTTAAGGTAAATTAATATACCTTTCATGGACATGAAAAGACACATGATAATTTATTTTTCATATCCATGTTGGTGGATAGGAAAAAAATGAGGTAATTATAAAAAGGAAATAATTATTAGAAAAGGTGGGAGATAGTTATTAAGAAAGTTAATTTGAAAAGCAAGTAGTTATTAAAAAATAATTAAAGTAGTTAGGTTTGAAAATGAAATAGTTATTTCTAAAATTATCTTTGGAATGGTCCATGGATGACCATACGAAAGATTCCAAAAAATCCCCCATATATTAGTTCCAATTACTCGTCATTGGAATTATCATGGAAGTAAAAATGAAATGAATTAAAACATATATAATTTCAATGTTTATATTTGTAGCCCACACCAAATAAGAAGTTTTTATGGACACTATTGTAACCAATGTAAACAATAAACACCCAAAAAAATGATAATCATATACCAAAAAAAAAAATCAAATGAAAAAATCAAATGATGCAAGAAAAAATTCACAAAACAAAAACCGAACAACTAATATACACAAGTGTTGGTAACCCGTGGCTATGCCACTCTAGCCACCCCAAGAATAAAAAAAAACGGAAAAAAAAAGAAAAGAAAAAAAAAAAAAAAAAAAAAAAAAAAAAAAAAAAAAAAAAAAAAAAAAAAAAAAAAAAACCTCCCTTCACTCCCCCACCCATCCCCCCCTGCTGGCCCGCCCCACCCTTGCTGCCCCATTGTGTACCTCCAAACTGCTCTAACCGCATTGACTGGAAGGAAGGACCCATCCGTTTTTCCTTCCAAACAGACAGAAAGAAAGAAAGACATTCATCAAACACACACACACGCAGACACCATGTTTGTTTTATATATAGGATGTGTCACAAGATTGAAAAGACCACCCACACATCACAAAATTATAAGAAACAAAACACAATGAAAAACTAGAACTTAGTTCACACATAAAAACCATCATGATAATCTAAAACATCACAAAAAATAAACTTATAAAAAATAAACATGAAAAAAAGGATATTATGTTCCCAATGAAGAATCAATGATGTAAAAAAAACAAGTGATGGTTATTTAATGATGCGAGAAAAATAAGACCAACATGGAAAAAGGGTGAAAAAAATCAAAAGAGCAATTCAACAAGTTACAAAAATTACATTGTAGATGCACAAAACTATGATCACAAAGAACTTCATTGTAGGGTGCAAAAAAACACAAAAAAAACTAAGTTTATAAAACACATGAAAATTTTCAACAATCAAATTGAATCAATTTGGAATGACAAACATCAATTGAAGCATTACTTTTAGAGAGTGCAAAATCATGCCAACCTTTTGTTACATCTTGTCTTGTTGATTTTGGTCCATTGGGTACAAAAAGAGGTCACATTCAGCCTTTGATCCTAGAGTCTTATTGATCAATGACATTGGATTTTATCATCATTTATCGTTTATCAAACAATGAATTTCAATAATTCACTTTGGATGTTTTGTCAACAAAGTTATCATTCATTGCATCTTGATTTGACATCATGGATATTTTGACAATGAGTAGACTTCAATGGTGTCATGATGGTTATTCCACCAAAAGTCACCATCAATCATAATATGTCAAAAACAACATTGCAAATATTATTTAGTTGTGGATATAAAAAGGCACCATGTCCAAAAATCAATTTCAACATAAAATAATATTAATTATTGATTGGATAAATCTAAGAATCTAATACGGGCGTACTTTATTGTTTCTTGAATTAAATTGATTCACCATTAAATTGAGGTTGATCTTCATGGTGATAAATTGTGTTCATCCATGTTACAAATATTTTCTCCCCATTGAACAAATTTTCACATCATAACCCTTTGCTTTAATCATGAATGATGTTTGAACTATTCATTGGAGTGTATACATTACTTAAATATTGTTAACAGGGCATCTATTATATTTTATTTATTGACAAGTTTTTTCACCATATTGTTCTTACTTTCAAATCTTTTCACTATCAAGTTTGTTCACCACATTTTTCAATGTCGCAATTTTTCATGAGTGAGTTTTATTTACATCTTTTTCACTACTATTGATTTAGCATCATTTTTGGTTTCATTTCCACTTTCTTTTTTGATTATGTTAGTTGACCTCAAGGCTTAACCATGGTGATCATGAGTAATTGAAGCTGGTTGGTATATGGGGAATTTTTTCAAATCCTTCATATGGTGGTCCATGGACCATTCCAAAGGCAATTTCAGAAATAACTATCTCATTTTCAAGCCTAACTATTTCTTTTTTCCTATTAACTTTCTCAATAATGATCTCCGACCTTTTACCTAATAACTATCTCTATTTCATAATCATCTCACTCTTTTTTCATATCCATCAACAACATGAATCTGAAAAAATAATTGAACATGTGTATTTTCATGTCCATGAAATGTATATTAATTTAAATTAAATTTGACAGTGAATTAAATAATGATGAATTATTGAAAACCATATGAAAACATTAAAAATAAAAAAAAAATAAAAATAGTTGATCGTCACTTGGTAATGCGGAGCGGCATGGAGCTCAAATTTGATAATGCTTTTTTCATTTTCATTCATAAGCTCATTTTGTCTCTTCTTGTAATCTTTAATTCCAATAAACCTACACAAATGTACCTAATGTTTAGGCATGTCATGCATATTTAAACATCCAAAGTGAATTTTTCACTTTATTTAAAAATTTGTACTTGATCCAAAATCATTATGTACGTGGTTATGAGAAACAAACAATTTAAGTCTGGCCATTAAGGCCCTTTTTTTTAAAAGACTAATCAATTTATGCCCAGAAGTGATTTTATTTTTTGGCCTTGCCTACCAAGGGCTAGGATATTATGTTTAGATTCATTATAGAGTATAGTAGCTTAAGGGATTTTGGCCCCTACTAGGTAATAATAATAATAGGTCTATTTTTATTTTTCAATTTTAGAATTTTAATTTACTATTATGGTGAATGTCTTAATAAGCACATTTTCATAATGTAAGAAACTTGGAGATTGTTGCGATTTTTAGCTATTTAAAACAATGGCGATTTTTTTTTTTTAGAAACAGGGATTTCGTGACGGAATGTTTTTTTTTTTTTTTTTGGAAAATAATTTTCACAAAATGACGAAATTTTGCCCCCCAAAAAAATCACCGATATTTTCCCGGCCGCATTCTATATAGTATGTCAGAGCATCTCCAGCGCTGCTCAGTATGTGATCCTGGACAGTAAAAATTGGATGAAGAAATCCAAGGTAGGTCGGTTTTGGCTCGGCATAATTGCGTGGCTGGTAAAAGGCGTAGCAGTGCTGTGCACGTACAGTAAAGAGAGTATGTACATGCTCTACTTGCTGCTCAGTGTTTCTGATTGGCCCATCATAATGATTCGTCCAGGTGGTTTCTTATGAGTCCCCCCAACTATATGCTGTCCGAGTTTCAGTTTTATGTGGTGGAGTTGCAAAAGACTACATAACTAAACGTGGATTTGAAAAATATTTTCGCAGGGTCACATACTGAGCACAGCTGGAGATGCTTTTATGCGTCATCCCATTGATAACATTTACAAAGGACCTGGGATTAATACTTAACATTAACCAAAAAAAGGAGTTTCAATACAATTGAGCAACAAGTTGTGCATTCCTCTATTTTGTCTCTTCTCTTTTCTTCTGTACTTTTCGCGAGTTTTGCACTCCGCTTGCTTTTGCTGCTCTGTTACTGCACGCTTGTGCCTCCTCGCACTGTGGCTTCTACGCTTCACAACAGAATCTCATTTCATCTTCGTCTTTCATCTTCACCTAAAGTCCTTTCCCGAGGCTCTGTTGGATTGCGCTTGCTGACAATAGAGAATTGATCGCCGTGTACGAAAAAGGGGGGAAAATAAAAACCAAAAAAGAAGTGTGGAGGAGGTTTTAGGATTAGGAAAGAGCGGTGGTTTTCTTTTGGTCGTTTGAAGCAATTGGATGAGAAGCCAGGAGTCGTGGTGATGGTGAGCACTGATGCTCTGCTGCTCGACGGCGCCGACCAACCGGCCTCCTCTGCCATCAATGTCTTCGTCACTGGCCAGCCCGGTTTGTTTGACTACTATGCCAATCATCACTCTTATTGCACAATATTTTCTTCCGTTTTTTTTTTTTTTTGGCTGTCTCTTGATCGTTTTGTGTTTTTTTTGGGGGGGTGGGCGGGGGGGCGGTTCAGAGCTCGTGTACTGGTACAAGTTCTACTAGGATTAATTAATATGTGAACTAGTCGTTCAAAACTGTAAGAAACTAGGGACTTTTGTGGCTTTGCAAGCAGAGATGTAAATGGACTTGGGAGCTTTGATAGTTTAGGGTAGTTTAGGGTAGTTTAGGGTTTTATGAGCATTGTCACATGTAGTTCAAAGCGAGGCTGATGCTTTCATGCAGACATTCTTTTCTCTGTTTCTTTTTTTCCCCTCCGGAGCTTGTATACTGTTACAAGTTGTACTAGGATCAATCACTGTGTGAATGAGTCCAAACTGTGAGAAACTAGGGGCTTCTGTGATTTTGCAAGCAGATGTAAATGACCTTGAGAGTTTGGCAGTTTTAGGTTTTGACAAGCATTGACACATGCAGCAGTATTCATAGCGAGGCTGATGCTTTCATGCAGACATTCTTTTTCTGTTTCTTTTTTTCCCCTCTGGATCTTGTATACTGTTACAAGGTGTACTAGGATCAATCATGTGTGAATGACTTCAAACTGTGAGAAACTAGGGGCTTCTGTGATTTTGCAAGTAGATGTAAATGACCTTGAGAGTTTGACAGTTTTAGGGTTTGACAAGCATTGACACATGTAGCAGTATTCATAGCAAGGCTGATGCTTTCATGCAGACATTCTTTTTCTGTTTCTTTTTTTTCCCTCCAGAGATGGTATACTGGTGCAAGTTCTACTAGGATCAATCACTGTGTGAACAAGTTGTTCAAACCACGAGAACAACTAGGGACTTCAGTGACTTTGCAAGCAGAGATGTAAATAACCTTGGGAGTAATGACAGTTTTAGGTTTTACGAGCATTGTCACATGAACCAGTATTCATATCAAGGCTGGTGCTTTCACACAGACATTCTTTTTCTGTTTCCTTTTTTTTTTCCTCCAGAGGTCACACACGGGTACAAGCTCTACTAGGATCAATCAATGTGTGAATCAGTTCCAAACCATGAGAAAATCTAGGGACTTCTGTGACTTTGCAAGCAGAGATGTAAATAACCTTGAGAGCTTTGACAGTTTTACATTTTATGATAATTGTCACATGATCTAGAAGTATTATATGCAGGTTGATGTTTTCATGGGGACAGTTTTGTCTGCATCTTGACACTGTTCTTCTCCTCATATGCTACCTCAGGTTAAGATTTTGTCTTCCTAATGCTGGGTTGGGTATACAAAAGTAGGTCAGATTGTCACTTGGAATATCTTTTGATCCAACTTTGAATGGATGTGAGAACTGTCATATTTTATGTCAGAGCAAGCAATTGAACATGTCCTGTACTTGCCTACATCCACTGTTTTGAGCTCATGAAGTCACTGCATGTGACAGCAGCTTGTCTCTGCCTTACACAATGAAGTTCTGGCAGTTTGTGAACAACAGTCAGAAAAGTTAAGATGGCACTCTCTTCTGCTATGTTTGGTTTAGGTGTTACCTGGACCAGTGCTGACCTCACATTTTTGCAGACTTTTTCTCTTCAGTTGTATTCCAATCCAGTAGTGTATTGAGGATTTTTGTGCGGGAATGTATTGGCAGCCAGACCTAAGCTATTGTCACAAATGAATCTCACCTAGGGTCAGAGCTGCAATGCTTGTGGCTTGAGGAGAGTGCTTGTTTGGTGTAAAGAGTTATAGGATGCCAATATTTTAGGGCACTTGACATAGTGTTGTACATATTTCAGTTACAGTTTGAAGTGTAAGTTTTCAGTAACACTTTTGTGCATTGCAAGCTATACCTGATTGATCAAGTCTGTATGTTGAGTTGCTAACTTTTTACGTCTGTTGTTTTGCTTGGGGGAATGGCATGGATGCAAAGGTGTGGGCAAAACTTCGTAAGTCTACTTCTCTTGAAGCAACAGTTAATGCTGTACTTACACTCTAACCTCCAAAGAGAAGGTAGAAGGAGACTAGGCATGATTTGCTTCACCAATTAATCATGAGTACTTAGAGAGAGGGTTGTGGTAGCTGAGACTAGAGACTTGTCATCTCCTGGAGTTTGAAATGGTGACATGCTAGAGTGCCTCTTCACCTGGCCTCTCCTGGGTTTCTTCTATGAAAGACATAGTAAGGGAATTGGTCTGCAGGTTGGTGGTAAATGCTGTCAAGAAGCTGCCAAAGGACATGATAACTGGCTTCTACACCCATGAGGCTCACAATTTGAAGACAGGTGAAAAGATCGGGCTTGATGTAGGTGGGTATGTTGGGCACACTCTTCTTTCTTCTCTTGACCTTTGTCAAGTGCAGGCTATGGTCTTCTATGTTCAGTCTTGAGCAAATGCCCACTGATCTCAAGGATGTTGGTCATTTGGTATAAAGTAGCAGTGTTTAATGCTGAAATGTTTTGTCCTCAAGTTAGATCAGTTATCTAAGTCTCTTGGTCTTATTAAGTTTGAGGTATGATAAATAGATTTGTGCCAGATTCTAGTCTCTGACTCACAAATAGCTGGTTATGTATGGCACCAGAAACATTGTCAGGGGAGCAGGCTCCACTGTCAAGATTGAGGAGAGGGTGTGGTCCTAAGGTGAGTGAGGTCTCTTCACCATATTTGCTTTCAGTCAGGCAGGGAGTGATACTGTTTGGAAGTTTAAGAAGGTCATGCATTTTATCTACATGCACCAAATGATCTTGCAGGTTCCTTCCAAAGATAGCACACATGTGAGTGAACCATTATATGAATCTTTTTGTTATGGTTTCTCTTCTTCCAATGTACTGAGTAAGAACACTATGGATGCTTGCCTTACAGGTAGGAAAGTTCTACTTTGCCATGGAGGCTTTTGAGAGTGTGGTTCTGCCATTGCTGGAACCAAACAAGGCTATCAAATTACATGTTATTGATGAGGTTTGTGAAGCTTCAATAACTTATATTTCAGAAAGCTGCTTTACAAAAGACCTCCATTGGAGAACTATTGACATTTGACAATGTCAGCACTGCTCCTTTGCTTTTTTCCTTTGGATAATTTTTTGATGAATCAGTGTTTTAATGGAAGTGAAGGTTTGACCAAACCTTCTTTGTTCCCAGGTGGGACGCATGGAACTAGAGAGTGAACGCTTCAGGGATAAACTTATGGCCTTACTTGCTTCTCCTCAAGTGGCTGTAAGACTATGTGCTTAGCCTGTTTCTTTGTGATGATTTCCTTTCAGTCCATTGATCAGATAGTCTGGAATGTTGGTTTCACTCAAACTCAAAAGCTGCTGCAACATATTGAGTTAAGGGCAATGGGTGGGAGCAGGTCTTTGGCTCTCTCCCTGCATGTAGATATGGCCATGATCTGCCATTTGTTGAAGCTATCAAACAACGCCCTGACACAGGTAGGACAAGCTGCAGAGCATAACATAATCAGTTGCATCTCTCACATACCTTGGGCTGGCCTTGTCTTTGTTTTGATGCTATATTTTGTTCTTCTCTATGCTGTTCAAGCCTTTAACATGGTCCCCAGTTTTTGCCATGCTTCATTCATTATGGTATCGAAGTTGTGGCAGTTGTCTGCAATACCTGTGTGGTTATAGCATTGTTTGAATCTGTGTCCTGTGCTGGCATGTTTTGGACAATGATATCTGCCCATATTTAGCATACTTGGTGTTTGTTGTGTAAGTTACTATGTCAGGTAAAGAATTTCATTTATTTATCAGAATTCTGTGTTGAAGTCAGCTATTTAGTACCATTAAACACTGCAATTCTAACGTTCAATAAAGGAATTATTAATTCAAATGGGGATATGCAGAAGGATGAAGTAGAAAATGTCAGCAGAAAGCTAAGTGCTTGAGAAAGTATAGTGAAATTTAGTCTCTTCTGCAGCAATTTTCACTCTAACAAAGTCGAATCGAGATGCAACTGCCTTGCAAGTGGAGGAGCTATTGCTGAATATAGTTGGGTCAACCAACAACCCTGCACCTATCCCCTCAATTGGGATTGTATCTTCACCGAAGTTGGCTGGCAGTTCAATCTCAGGAGACCTCGAGAGTTCTTATGAAGTTACACACTCTGTTGACAATGGTGAGATTTTCTGTCGCTTTATGTTTGGTTTTTCTAATTATATCATGATACTGTTGTTGGATTTGTCTTTTTCCAGCTTGTATATGTTACAGAAACCATTGTGATAGCTTTATGCTGATTTTACCATCAATCTTGCAGAGGAGCCTTTGGAAAAGAGAAGAAGAACAGAGAACTTGACGTCAATTTGAGTTAGTCACCTTGGTTTCAAATGTCTACACTCATGTTCGTGTCCAAGAATCCTTCTAGACAATGGGACCTCTATGAGGAAGACCTGAACATGGTATTGCAGCCCTTTGCATTCTGCTGGTGTTTCTGCAAGAGTGCAGGTTTTTTTGGAACCTAACCCAATGAGCACCAAATTTTGAGATCTTGCAGCTATTACCAGGTTTGAACATAGCATCATTCTGTTCTCTCATGATGTGCTACTCTAGCAGTTGTTTCTCAGAAGAATTACAGAAGTAGCTAGTGGAAAATGCAGAATCTGTGACCTCACATTGTCAAGTTGAACCTTCTATTGGTTAAGGAACCTATCGCTTACCTCCCTGAAATTACTCTACTGTCATCTCACAAATGATCTCGAATGAAGGCTTGGTTCATTTACCCAATTGGAGATCAATCAGCAGAGGTACCAATATCGATTTCCAATTTTCTATGTGGTATTTTATTTTCCAACAGAAATACTAAATTTGAGCCAAAACATTTGCTTGAGATACGTGACGTCCATACCATATTGTATATGTGCCTTCTGATCGTTAAAGATGTGTATCATCTGTCTGTGGATTAGATTCCTCCTGATGAGAGAGCTATCCCTGGTGATATTGATCCCTTTATCAAATATCCATCCCAGACCAAATTGCTTCTGCCTCAGGTATGTAGGCCTGTATGTCATCACTGTATTCAAGAATCTTTTGTATAAGCTTTTTTTATACAGTTGCATAATCCGTTTGTATACATGTGTACCATGTATACATTTTATGTATATCAAGTATGTGAGGTTATGGAGATAAGGTGGGCTGTTGGTTTGTCAATTTATTTAATTCAATGGAAAAATGAATGTTGAAATCTATTATTTTTCTACTATAAGTTTTATGTTTTGGTAGACATTTTTAAAGCATTTGGTTCAATACAAATGGGAGCTGATTGGTGTGTAAGACCACTGGTTACATTATTTATAAAACCTACATCCAGATGTGTACTTATACTTGTATAAATATCCAAATACTTGGATGGAATCTTGGGTTTCACCACATGATTGGGCATATTTGTTTTACATTCATAAAGTTTTTGGAATTGGATTCTGTAAAATCAACAATGTTTTTAAACATTACATGTACCATTTGATGTTTTTTATGCTACTTGTAGATGAGTGAAGGCATTTAGATATGTTATTTTGTGTGTAAATTGAGGTATTTAAAAAATTTGTTGTACTATTGAGGAAGTATTTATTACAAATAAATTCCTTCCCTTTCATGTTTTTTTGAAAAAAGGAACTTAGTGTTTGAACTATTGGTACATGTTGAAAAAAATTATTTATTTGCTTGCTAGGTTTATTAAATGGTAGTAAATTGCTAATTTCATAGTGAAAAACCATTGTCAAACTTTGAACAAAGCTTGATTTCTTTGGGACTCTTGAGGATCGGGTTTGTTTAGTGAGATTTCAAATCCATCTATGACTTACTACGTTCCTATTGTGAGAAATTGATCCTATCATTATAGAGATAAAATGAAAACTAGCTAGCTAATAATCGTACTTTTTCAATATTTAGTTTTCTATGACATGAATCTTTGTTATTTCATAGCTTTTGCATGATATAAAGAGAAAAATTTGGACATGAGTTTGCATTTGAAATAATGAATAGATATGTGAAAATCATGGGAGTGATATGGCACCTCATTATAAATGTGATGCCCTTTTTTATGACAAATTTAGGGATCTTTTTTCAAAAGTTTAATGAAAAATATGAATCCCTTGGCAAAACATTATGAGGAGTCTTTTCCAAATGTTCAATGAAAAATATGAATTTCATAATGAGGGTTAGTAATGGGTGGTTCTCACTTTTTTAAAAAAGAATTGATGTTTTTGGTTCTTACATGAGATCAAGAGGATTAGTCCAACTCCACATATTTACCCATTCCAAATTTTAATATTTGTTTCACTTTTCAAAATGGTTTTAAAAAAAGAATTGATGATTTTCAAGGTCAATTTTTAGGTAATTGAAATTTGATTTCTAAATTCCCGATTGTGAACTATTATGATTATAATAGATATCCATGATCAAGGTTTTGGACTAATGTTAAAGACCTTCGTTGGTTTTAAGAAGCTTTTGAATTCAAGTCATATTAATATTTATTTGTTAGTAAGTTTTTTTTTAGAACTTTAAATAATTTGAGGATTGGACCTTGGGTCTTTTTACAACCTCCTTCGATATCAAGTTTGAATTCATATGATGTTTTAGCGATTGGAAAGTGCATTGGTGAAAATAACATTAAATGTTTTTTTTAATGTGGCCAATGCATATAAGAAAACGGTAAAAATAGAAGAATACACAAAATTTATTTCTTTTTGTTTGCCATATGTCTTGGATCATATGGGATTTACCCAAGGATGACCCATTGTGCACAACATGAATTATTTTGATAAAAATCTCAGAATTGTTTTTTTCCCACATTCGCACATGGTTGAACCAAGGAGACCATGCTTGTTGTTGAGGAATTTTTTTCATCATCAAAGGTATAGTGGGAAAAATGCCTAAGTTCAAATGGCTATATCTTGGAACATGTTGCAGGCAAGTTGGTACTTCATTGTTGAATTTTTTTCCATTTTTATTAATAACTTCCTCTTTTTTCACACTACGCTTAGTAAATTTTAGAGTTTTAAAAAAATTTCAATGGTTATACAAGAAATGGTGAAATGATTGATGACATTGAATGTCATAGTTCGCATGACATATTTTGTGGTTCAAGTATGAAGATAAAATACAAAGTTGTTTGAACATCAAAACAAATTAAAAGATTGGAATGGGATGACATATTTTTTTGATTATGCCCAGGTACCATTTTCCACCATGTATAATCAATTGATAGTGGATGATGATGGTTTATTCCCTTCCCAACGTGTTGTTCATGATTTGTACTACTATTTCATAACATCCACACAATACATGGCCAGATTGGAAGTGATTTTTCTTTCAACTTCTTTTAATACAAACAAGTTCATAAATATATAGATATATTTCTAGATTTAGGCAACAAAAAAATTATTTGTTAGTTTTCATGTTTGATTATATATTTGATTATAAATTTAGCTTATCAAATATTTGTGGTAATTGATCATCCATGTGCATCTTTGAATAATTGTCCTTTACAACATAAGTAAAACATCTAATTAGTGAACTCAAAAGCAAAGACTTGAAGATTATGGAAGTTGAAGCATGTGTTGCCCCCATGCCCATGCAAAAGCTTGCTAGAATCAAAAGATGTTTTAATGGGCTGAAAACATGGGAACAAATTTAAAACTGTCACCTTTTGCAAATTAATATTTATTGCAATATTGGAGATTCAAATAATTGTTCGACAATGATACAACATAATTTTTTCACAATGAAACCATGAAGATGTTATTTGTTGTATTAAATGGGATAGGTTACAAAGTAAGGGATTGAGTGGTTTTGAAAACAAACGATATGGAAAGTGATTTTTTTTAAAAATTAGGGATTGGATGTGGAAAGTCAATTTCACCTTGATTTTTATGCAAGAATTTATGGGTCACCATGAATTTCTTTTTCCCAAGCAAAATACTTGCTTGTGTCAATAACTAATGATAGAAATAACATTGAACTCTGACCTATCCTTTATGTGCATTCTAAAACCAAATCCAATTCATGCCCAAGGAGATAATGTATAATCAATCTTAATGTTCTTACACAAGTTCATGCTTCATGATTCATATTATTGCAAGAAAGGTGGATATAATAATTATTTTTGTGTTGACAAACATTGTTGCGTGAAATCAATTGTTTCTTTCTAGTGACTCAAGGAGTTGTTCACCTTGGTTTTAAATATGATGATTAAATTCCTACCCCACATAATAAAACAAACGATTTTAATTTAATAAAAGTTCCTTCTCAATTTCTTACGGGGCAACACTCTAATTAAATGGAAGAATTACATCAATAGATAAAACAATTTGGGTGACATTTTTATGAGGCCCCAACCCAAAGGCCATGGATAAAAAACATTCTTACAAACCATGCATAAAGAAACAATGTTGGTTATGTACACAATAGGGGCCCACTAAATTAGTCCTACAAGAACATCACCTTTTAAGTTTCAAATCATAAGTAAATTCAAGCTATGTTTTAGGTTGTGTTACATTGCAATGTGATTTAATCTAATTTGTGAAATTAATGTTTAAGTTGTTGTAAGATGGGCTTATAAAATTGTAAACTACACATAAGTAAGTTCCATTAGAAAAAACCTTGTAATTTATTTTTCATTTACTATAGATTTATATTTGGAGCAATGAACATTTCGTTCAAGAAGGTAATACATTTGGTGAATTCAATCCATTGAGTTTGCTTAGTTTGGAATCTTATATATAATTACAACAGTGTGCCTGTGCGTGCGTCCGACGACGGTTCCGCGTTTTAATTGACCGGCGGAACCGTCCCGGACGGTCGGATTCCGAAATCGGGAACCGGCCCGGACAGTCGGATTCCGAAACCTGTGGCAGCAGGGGGGGGTGGGGAGAGGGGGGGGGGGGGGGGGGGGCCAGGGAGGAGGTTTTTTTTTTTTTTTTTTGCCGCCCTAAACTGCCGTCGTCGACGGACAGTGTCCGACCTCTTCTTCTTCTTCTTCTTTCTTTTTTTTTTTTTTTTTTGCCGTGTCCGAAGGTCACGGGCACCCACTAGTTGTTGTTAAGTACAATTCATAACTTTCAAATGCACTTTGAACTTGTCTTAGTTTTGGCAAAGGATGAAACGACTACAATTGTTTACACCATAAATGCACGTAAACAATGTTCAAATGTTTTTTGTTTGTGGGCTATGGAAAGTCTATTTAATTCATAATTTTATATTTTGATGATGGAAAGGCTAAATAATTTGGGTGTAAGAGCTAATAGACACATAAGAGGATTAATAAACATTGATAAAGACTAGATGACAATGAGAGTCATATTAATAGACATTGAGGTCTAACAAGCCAAAAAGACATCATAATGATCCAAAGCAACGAGCTTTCAAAATTCAAACTAACAAAGTTCCTTAATTAATCCTTATTGTAATTGCCTTGTTCATTTCAAATCACATACTCAGCTTACCCCCTTAACAACAGTTTTTGGTGACTTCTCCTGAATTGTGAGGATGAATTCCATTGGGAAACATATATGATGGTGTATCCATTTCTAATATTTCTTTATCAAAATTTCACCTTCTAGCCAACAATTCAATTGATGAGAGAGGGTTGTAAAAGTTTCAACATCTTTTGGCATTGGGTTCAATTTCGGGGGAAACCTTACACTGGAAGTCTATGTAAGTCAAATCAAACTTGGACTCTGCATTTTGCCTTTCTTTTAGGGGCTTAATGTTTTTAGTGATCAGTCTATTAACGTTCATTTTTTCGTAGATGGTATCAGATTTTTTTAGTCATAGTCACCCCAAATTCCAAGAGCATAATACAAGGAGTAGGGTTGGTGGCATTTTTGGTTTCGGTTGCCACGAGCTTTTTAGTTGATTGCTCGTCCCACTAGAATTTTTTACATCATCCATGTCCTCGTCAAAATCAATTAGTGCACCTTGAGAACATGCTCCTAAAGCTTTGGTGCCTCTTGTAGTCCAAATATTTCGTGGAGATTACGCAACATTTTCATCTTCTCCCCCATATTTCAATAGTATGAATGTCAGATGCAGTAGAAACTAATATTGGAAAAAAATATCTACAACTTGGGCAGCCCCGAATTTAATGTTGTCTTGACTCACCCCTACCTTTACTAGTGCAAAAAGATCTTTCAACCTATAGTACAAGTTGTTAAAGACAATTCCAACCCAGTTCACTTGAACCCTTTATTTTTCTAGGACCACAAATAGGTAATCTTGCTACATACACACACTTGAGGATAGGATCCTTCCATCCCTCCCAATCCATTTGTGTTTCTTGTGGAGTGATTTTTTGATAGATGGGCTTTTCCATTTCCTTTTGTGATTTCACCGATAACTTAATAATACCATATTGTGGAAGGCAAAACATCTCTGCCATTATTTTTTCAATGATGAACATTAGAACACCTTGGATAACCAATTCGATGATGTTTAGGCTAAATTGAACAATCACCTATAAAACCTCTTTGACTAGGGGTTAGATAAAACTCAATTGTATGTTGAACAAAAAAAAATGCTGACATGCTTCACCCACTCCATATCTCTTTCGACAATCCACCTCTGAAATTTTTCCATCTTTACAAAAATAATCTTCCCTTTATTGGAAAAGGTTACAACCATTTTATCCCTCTTCTTATCCTCTTGCTCTATTTTTTATGTAGGTTAATTGCCTCCCAATTCTAAGTCCAAACTCTCCTTCCCTACCATTTCCTTACTCACACAACCTTTCATAGTCATCCAAAAATTGATGCAAATTTTAGCAAAATAACAAAAAAAATAATGGAAAAAGATTATATGAATAGTGCCTCCTTTTATACTAAAATTCACAACACTAGTTGATAAAACCATTTCATGGGATTATATGAACAACCTTTGTTTTTTCTCCTAATGTCGAATAACTATTGGATGAAACAACATCTAAAAATGGATACACAAAACTTGTGTTCAACATAATTTGTGACATGTGATTTTGCAATGGAATCTAAGCCAAGTGGATTCCATACCAAAATTATTCATGATTAATTCCAAGTTAGAATTTGCACTAATACTTGTCAAATTGGAATTTCCCATTCTATTGGAAATCATTGTTTCCGGTTTGGTAGGAGTTGTATTTTTCAGTTTGTGGCTATTGCAATTGGATTAACTAAAAATCATCATTTCCAATTTGGTAGGGGTTGTACTTTTTGATTTGTCACTATTGAAATCTAATTTTTGGTTTACACTGATTTTTAATTGAGATTGATTTTTGATAGAAGAATCCTAAAAACCTTCCTAGAAATCATCCTTGTGTTTTCTTCCCATAGAGATATTATTGATTTTGTAATGTTGTTAGGCCCATAAGGTTGTGTTCCATTGCCTTGTACTAGTGTGATTTACTACTTCCTGGCGAGTTTCATCCAAATGTTCTAATTTTGCCATGCAATTGGTGAGGATACAAGTGAGGGAAAAATTTTAGCCATGATGAGAATTACTCGTGGGCAGTAGGTATTTTGTCGGCATTAAAGGGAAAAAACCATAAACTAGCTAAAATGGTGTATGGTTGGTGGTTATTTTGAATGTTGTTTGATAATTATATAGAACCATGTGTAGGTGCTCATTCCAATCAACATGGTTCTCATTCACCAACTTAGTAAAAAACAAACCAATGACTTTGTTGATTGATTCTATTCGACCATTGCCTTGTGGATAATAAGTGGTCAAGGTCGTGTGTCACAATAGAAAATGGTTAGTAAGAATTTCAATGGCATCATTAATGAAGTGAGTGTTTTGATCATTTATTAAATTAAACAAATAGCCAAACCTAGAGAGGATTAATTCATATATGAATTTTGTAATCACCATTGATGTATTAGTGTGTAGTTTCTACTTCCGCTCATTTGGGGGCGTAATTGGTTACTACTAAAATGTACTTGTTTTTAATATGCCTATTGATTGGTTTGATTGGATCGACAAAATCCAATCTCCACTTCATCAAAGGTTATGTTGGTAATGAAGTTACAAGTTTTGTTATGTTATTCTATATTAAATTTTCCAATCAATACTTCATAACATCCTTGTGCATCATGGGCCACCAAGATTTGGCATCCAAGATTTTACGAATTGTGGTTTCAAATGAGAATTGACCACCACCAACTCCTTCATGCATTTCTTGTAATACCATGGGTATTTCTAAGTCCTCAAGGCAATGCTTCAGCACCTAGTCTTGACTTAGATGATATAATTGTCCTCGTACCAAAGAAAAACATAAAATTCTCAAGGCTAACATTTTCTTTTGCTCCTAATTATAATAAACCAAAAATATTCTAATAGACAAGTACTAGGAAATTCTTGTAACCATACCAATTATAGGAGGAAGATAGTAGTGTTCGTTGTTTGGTCCAATACTCATTTTTGTTCTATGAAATCTGGCATTCGAAATAATGCATTTGCCATCGAGTGAAATCTTTTTGGTTTATATATCAAAGAGAAATTTTATTCCAAGAAAAGAAGTAACCATCGAGCTATTCTTCCTAAAATTCAAGGTTTTCAAATTAAGTGTAATAGTGTCATGTGGTCCACATAAAAAATAAATTTGTTACCCAACAAATAATGACAAAATTTATGTAGGGCATACACCATGGCAAGTGTCTCCCTTTCAATGGTCATATAATTTCATTTGGTATGGTTGAGTAATTGAAATGCATAAGCAATCAATTGGTCACATTTTTCGATAGGATTTTGTGCCAACATATTCCTGGTTGTTAGATTAAAAGTGTCTATGTGAACATGGAGCTTTAGGTCCCAATGAAGTGAAATCAAGATTGGTGCATCCATGTAGTTTTGATTGATTACTTCCCATGCCTCTTGGCACTTTGTTATCCACTCAAAAACCTTTGTTTTCCGTAGTGGCTTGGTTATTGGAACTGTGATAAAAGCAAAATCCTTAATGAAACACCAATAATACTATGCCATTCCATCGAAAACATGAATGTCTTTAGCTTTTTTGAGGTAGGTTTATGGACAATAGTCGAAATTTCTTTCAGATTCAATAGCTTGCTTTCCTTAGATACCATGTAACCTTAGACAATGCTAGAATGCATGAAAAACATGCATTTCTTAGGGTTCAAGCTAATACTGAATTATATGCATGCATTCATCAAAACATAATCATAGATTTATTAAATGGGTTTTTAGATCACTGAACACATTGAAGTCATTTATGAATAGTTTCATGAAAACTCCAAGATAGTCATTAAAAGTTGTATTCACCGTTCATTGATAGGTTGGTGGAGCATTCTTGATCCCAAATGGCATGAGTACCCAAACAAATGTTATTCAATCAATGATGAATGTAGTCTTGTACCTATCTTTGGGGGTCAATCATTATCTAGTGATATTTTAAAAGTCCATAAAAAAATGAATAGACTTTGTGACCCGCTATCCAAAAACTTCTTAGTAAAAGGTAGAGGATACAAATCTTTCTAGGTTGTAGCATTGAATCATTAGAAATCCAAACATATTATAAGTTTGTTATTCTTTTTCAGTACAATGATAATTGGCAATAACGTATTAACTTCCTTCATTAGTGTAATGAAACTTATGTTTAAAAGTTTATCCAAATCCCACTTGATTATTGCAACATAAATTAGGTCCATTCGGTACTTTACTTGATGGACATGTGGGTGAAATCATGGTCAAAAGAACAAGGGGTGTTAAGGTAAAAATCCTTTTCCAAGGATTGCACATGATTTGTGTCATTTTTGTGTTGGTTTATAACTTAAAATTTTGTATTTTGGATACCCCATTTAACACCACATTTTAGATATAAATACATTTTGACTACAAATTGATCCCATCTCATGTATATTATGCATTCATGCTTTCTATCACATATATGAACAACTTCTATTAAAGCCACATTTTCAAAATTCATGATTTTGAAAGTCAAACCACTTTTGAAACACATATGCCCAAATGGGTTATAAAAACAATTTTCATTCGTTCAAGTCCATTTGCCCTTCTAATCATCAATGTTAAAATCCTCCCCAATTTTCAAAAGGGATAATGCACATTTGGTAGGCAAAAAAAAACGTTTTAAAAAAACAAGGACTGTCCACTTTTAAGGTTTGAGGGCTTTGAACATGCAAAACCATTTTTGATTTGTGTCAAGCTTTGAGCATGTAAACTTTGCAATTAATGAAAAATATTCAAAAAAACATTATGAGAATCCAAACTATTTTGTTTCCTTTATGATTTTTCAAACATACAAAAATGCAATTTTAAGGAGTGTCCATTCATTTGGGTGGTTCCTTTGACCGCGATTTTACCTAGGTGGAATGGTTATGTTGAACTCAACAATATAAGGTGGAATTCCTTTGATATCAATATAATTCCATGCAAAAATGTCCTTGTACTTTCAAAGCAATGCTCTGATGTTAGTAACAAGCCGTTCTTCCAATGTTACATTCAGCTTAACCATTTCAAGTTTGTTAGTAGTTTCCAAATTGAAGAATCCTACTTGGAAATCCTTCGATAATGTCCAACATGCAATATCCAATTATTGGATTTTAATGTGTATTGGCGTACTATCCACCCATATTTGTCCTTTGGAGTGTGGGAAGTTGAACATGAGATCTTCAATACCAAATTCTGCACCAAAAACTACGACATTGAAAATTCTCAATTTCGATAGTGTAATGGTTCCCTTCATAAACAAATATGGTTCTACTACAAAAAAAATTTCTTCTTATTTGTTTGTGACACCTTCCATCAAATCGTAACACAACAAAACCTCAAGACATTTGGTATTGTTATCCAAATGTTTGGTCATGGCTATGGGAACATTAAATCTTGTAATTTCATTTGTTAATTCATATTTAACATTTATTTTTTAACACCCTTGCTTTTGACACAAAATGTCTATGTCCATGGAAACACCCAACCACTTCACCTTTGGGTTCACTTTCAACACGAAGCATCAAACACACATTTTGTAACTCAAAACTTGCAAAAATCAATTGATGAACAATTAGATCAATAACCTTGTCACACATGTGTTATAAAAATATGATAAAATTAAACATAATCATGTCTTTACATACTAGGCATAATAAGGTCAAAGCTCCTCCACAAAAAGCACCAATTACAAACATCTTTTCCCCCATAATGGGGTCAAAAGTCATCTCAACACTTAAGAATACACTTGAACATGCTTGTAAACTTTACATTCATGAATCATCCTTGTGTATTGATTCCTTGCTTTGGATCAAACTATGACTAGGCAAGTTTTGAATCCCCTTCATTATGTCAACCCCAAATTGAATTGCAAACAAATACACACATAAAAGAGTAATTGCTTTTTCCATTGCTAATTTTCTTCGATTCAAGAGTCAATTTTTTTGGTCATACCATATATGACCTAACCTTAAATTTGAGCTTGGGGCTATAATCCAACTACATGTCCTTTTTTATTCATCTAACATGACTATGGAGTCTTTAATCATGTGTGTTTTTGTATGACTAAAAAATCAATCACATAAATAACTTGTATATTTTCACAAAAAAATTTAATGAATTGAATTTGGATCACAACAACTAAAGAAAAAATGGATATCACAACTAAAATTTGGAATGCTTTATTGAAGTTGAATGTATAGAAATATGGGATGAATTTAAATTCGATAAAATGTCAAAACTAAATAAACATTTGTAACAATAGTTATATATCCGATAGAAATTATCATTATTATTTATTGAAATGTGAAATGCATTTCACAATTCAAATGAAAATTTACAACTTTGGAAACAATGTGTTTTTTGGGGGCAAATTTTCACACCACTATGAGAAAAAGAAATCAACAATCCACCAAAATTGCTAGCTTTTGAGGAAAAGTTTTCTAAAATTTCCCAAATTTAAACAATAGGTTCCAATCATTGTTTTATTGTGCCTCATATAATAAATAATAATCATAACATACAATTTTGCACAAAAAATGCTACTGAATTTCTTCCCTGAAATTTGATTTATTGATATCACTATTAGTATTATAGTACTAGAATTATTGTAAAATTCTAATAATAATAATAACCGTTTGATTAATTTTCAACAATAAATAATGTTGTAAATCGTCTACAAATAACATAAACATTGGAATTGATAATAATCATAAGTTGTAACAATACGAATCATAATTGTGTTTCTTTTCTCATTCCTTCATCTTTTTGTGCAAAATTTCACACAATTAAAATTTTTCATAACATAAAAACTTGCACACAATATTTACCCAAACAATGATTGAAAATTGAATTTACTAATATTATTGTTAGTATTAATACTAGACTTATAGTAAGTTTCTAACAATAATTTAACTATATTATGACCGGTGATTTTATTTCCAATTAAAATATTGCTAACAAACTAAAAGCACAGTCCAAATGTGGCAAAACAATTCCAATTATTTTTCTTGAAATTTAGCGATTTTTTCCCCCAAAAAATGAGAATATTGCATTAGAATATTGATTTTTGTTTTGATTTTTTTCTCGTTTTGGCGAAATTTCACACCCAAAAAAATCGCTGGTTATGACATATGATATTAATATTCAACAGTAATAAAAATGTAAATAACGGAAATATTTTAAAAATCATAATCTACTTTATTAATTCACTTGTCTGTCCGTCTGTCCGTCGAGGTCCCAATTCTGGGTTTCAAGTCCTGAAAGTCGAGATCTTGAAAGCCAGATCGGGACCAGGGTTTTTTTTTTTTTTTTTTTTTCCCGCCCTTTTCCGGCGGGCTGCCCAGGTTAATACCAGGGTTTTTTTTTTTTTTTTTCCGTCTGTCCAGGTCCTGAAAGTCGAAGTCGTGAAACCCAGATCGGGACCAGGGTTTTTTTTTTTTTTTTTTCGCCCTTTTCCGGCGGGCTGGCCAGGGTTAAAACAATGCAGGGGCGCCTCACAGTGACCGAAGGTCGCGGGTACCCACTAGTAATGATAATAAGAGACTAGCTAGGTGTAGGGCGTACGGTCTTGTTGGTTGAAATTTGTGGTATTCGTAGAGCCACCGGGGTTTCTGGATATCCTCAAATTCTTCGATTTCCAACATTTTAGATCTGTCCTGTTAAAATCTTCAAATTCCTGAATATCTTTACAAAATCGTTAGTCCAAATCTCCTAATTTGTGCAGCTGTCCAGTCATAATCTTCGAATTCCTGAATATCTTGCCAAAATCCTTGTTCCAAATCTTCGAATTTGTAAATCCAAGAATCGTCGAAAAGTCTTTGATGTGTTCTTCGCTAGCAGTAGTGCTCTTCAGCTGCTACGCCCCTGTTGCTGCCGCTGCTTCTTCTTCTTCTTCTTCGTTGCCGCTGCTTTGCTGCGTTGTTTTCTTGCGTTAGTTAGTTTGTTGATCAGCAGCCATGGCCGCTTGCTCGCAATTCCTGTGCGCGACGGCGCCGCGTGCATCGCTCGTCGTCCGTAATGGTGCAGCAGCTTCTTCTTCTTCTTCCAATGCGGCAGCAGTAAAACTCAACATCGGAAGCACAGGCGCCTCATCATCGTGTGGATCTTTTTCGCAGTCGGACCTATTTTCCACCAGGCTTGTCTCTTCTTCCTCTAATCCTACGCAATTGCGTCCTCTCAAATCTCGACAGCAGCAGCAGCAGCAGCAGCTTGTCATCACCCCTCGCTGCAAGGTTGCTCCACTATACAGATAGTAACAATAGGCATATTAACCAAGCATAAGAATAAGAACTCCTAACTTTCCTTACCCTCTTAAACGCTCTGCTCCCTGCATTTTTGTTTTCTGCAATTCTTTCATGCGGGATTGGTATAACAATACCATTGGTGTGGTTCAAATTTGTTTGCTTGTTTGCTTGAAAGTTTCAAATAATGCAATAATGGCAGAAACAGGTTACGAATGCTGCTTTCAAACTCTTATTTCTCCGGTTCTTATGCTTCATCGCGGAATTAGTACAGCTATGGATTTCACAGGAATTATGTCCTTGTATGTTACGGCTGCATGATCCTTTGCACACTTTTTGCTCTGGAAGGAGAGTTCTTACATTTGGATTTTGGATTGCGGAAGTCATATACCGCAATTAGTAAGATTTAGGAAATCTCACAAGAATAATGAGGCATCCTCCATTTGGATTTTCCGAAAGTGAGAGGAAGTTGTGTTGTATAGCTCTCTACTGTTGTGTATGCTGGTGCGAACTGTTAGGAGCACTTCCTCTTAATTCAAAGCTAAGTAGCTTCTAAGAGAATTATGTGACATCTTTGATTGCAGATTCCCGTAGGTTGCAACTTACTTCTCAATTACCTCTTGTGATACAGCCTATGACTTGGTCTCTTAGCTAGCCAACATCTCTGGGCATGTATACTCTAACATGTTTTGACAAAGTCTTGAGGTTGCACATTCTGCTGAAGGGTTACATCATAGCAAGCCGAGTTTGGTGTTTTTCAAGACTGCTTTAGAGCCAATAGTCATTGGTCACACAGACTGCAGTTCAGTCATTAATCCTTTAGCAAGCAGAGGGTATTTGCATTGAGGTTTGTGTTGAAACACAAACACCCAGCAGCTACTCTTCTGCTGAGAATGAAGGTATTCTTCTTGTATTTTATTTTCTTGAGTCTACAGAAGATGATCAAGAAAGGAGTCCTGCTGGGTTCCTTCTGTATTGGGGTATTCTTACAATTAGATTGCAAGTCAGTCCTAACATGTGTTGATTTTTGATTCTTCCATGTGATATGTCATGTTCGTACTTTTCTCTTCAGCATTATACTATTTTTTTTCCGTACTAAACCATCTCCTGAAGCAGACTTGCTATTTTAGCCAAAACTTATCACTTGTCCCATTGTGTATAAGAGTGATGAAGTGATCAGTCTTACCCTCTGATTGCTGCCATTTAAGAGTTTCTTAACATTTCTCATTTGAAGTGACAAATACTGCCTTGCTCTGTATCTTTTGCTTTTGTATTCTGTTTGCATCTTCTCAATTTGATCTGATTGTTGGATGTGCTTGTTCCTAGTAGCTTCTTTTTCCATGGTGGGAATGGTTTACTGTCTTTTTTGACAGACTTTCCAATGTTTTCGGGTGACATAGATATGTTACTGGGAGAAACAAGAGCTGCAACCAGAGATACTCATGGTTAGGGTTGTACACATTGTAGATCTCGGTTGGCGATGTAGTTCCTCCTGTTGGTTTGAAGGATCAAGATGGTCGCCTTGTGAACCTAGACAAGTTCAAGGGCAAGCCTTTGGTGCTCTACTTCTACCCTGCTGATGAGAGTCCTTCTTGCACAAAGCAGGTATGTCCCCCAGAGTCATGGTTCCCTTTTTTGCAAGATTTTCAAGCACGCCTAATAGATTTGGACATTACATACTTTATTAGCCCTGAAGAGCTGATGAGCCTCTTAGCATGCTAGAGATGGAAACAGTTTGTCCAACATGGATGGTTCTGCTTCCATGGATTATTGGCCATGTTATAAGAGCCTGCTTGGTGTCAGAAGTATCTCACTATCCTCGAGTGTCATTGGATGGAGTGCCTCCTTGCCAATTAAGTACTGTGGTGGAATGCAGGCATGTGCATTTAGGGACTCATATGAGAAGTTCAAGAAGTCAGGTGCTGAAGTTGTGGGAGTGAGTGGTGATTCTCCAGAATCTCATAAGGTAATGAAATTGGCTCCTTCTGTCTGATGTTGAACCATGCATCCGATCACTGACATGAGTCACAGGTTTATAGGCAAAGAGAGTGGAATTTGTGAACCTTGGTGATCATGACCCCATGGTTTCTGGACAATGAAGTTGCATGCTTGTTTGGTTTGGACAATGCTGACAATTCATGAAGTTGGGATAGCTCGTCTGACTTCCAGTTTTTCTTTTAATGTGGCAGGCATTTCAGAAGAAATACAGGTTGCCATTCACTCTGCTCAGTGATGAGGGGAACAAGTTGAGGAAAGATTGGGGAATTCCAACTGACTTTTTTGGAGCACTAGCTGGACGTCAGACCTATGTCATAGATAAGGATGGGAAAGTGCAGCTGATTTTCAACAACCAGTTTGAACCTGATAAGCACATTGTAGAGACCCTGAAAATCCTTCAAGGTTAGAAATGCTGTATTGTGGGACTAATGACCAATTAATGGCATTCTTTTTGGACTGAACAGTTGTGCCCAGACAGCCTCTTTGGAGCTTTTTGAAACTTGGAAGAGTGTCCAGGAAGTTAGATGCATGTGCATTCTTCTGAGAGTATACATCAAGCTCTCCATACAGCTACTTGTTTGATCAGGATCTGCAGCTTTAGATTCTCCACTGGCTCTTCAATAATTCCAAGGGTATCTAAACATCACATGTGCGTGTTTGTGACACAATAAGCTGAAATTAGAAATGAGTAGAATATGAATTTTTGGTACAATGATGTGTAGATTTAAAACCTGGTGGCAGCCAAGAGAGGCCAGACCTGGATAGATGGAATGATGTCATGTTGATCTGCCAACTCATCGTGAGATCTTTTTCCTCAGGTAGACAAGTTCTGATGACTGTAATTGAGGACCATGCATGTGGTTAGTGGTTACCTGTTTTTGCCCCAGGAAATTTTGAAGCTGCAGGTATGTGGTCAGTGGGGCCACTGAGGTAGACTGGATTCTAGCAATCAAACTGTCGTTGGAACTCTCTACTTGGTCCAACACTGTGAGCAAGTGTTGGGCAAGTAATCACTGACATGTATGATACTTCTATTGATCTTTACATTGGAGTTTTGAGTGCAACTTGAAAATACTGATAGTGCCAAGGTATGCTTGCACAGTTTGAGCTCTACCAAACATCGAATGGAGATGATATTATGTTTCAAGAGAAGAGAGAGAGTGGTGAAGAAAAAACTTAAGTGCTAGTTATTTTCAACTTTTTCCTTACATATGCATGGAGTGATTAAGGACCCTCTTGAAAAACTTGCAGATCAACTCTGGATCATGTGTTGGAGTGTTAGCCATGGAGTGATTAGCACTGATAGTATCTGCTGTTGCAGACATTGCTTATTGGCACAATCCCGACAGTCCATCTCCTCTATGGATTCTGTTCTCTTTGGTTTCTAGCATCTCAAACCCATTCAACGCTTTGCAATCATGAAAGATTCAAGGTATGTTCCATTGTGACAATCCTCTCTCTTGTGTATGATTTGCAGTTGGAAGAAGATAAATCTTGTGGGACACAAAGTATCTGATTAATGTGGTTTGTTGGTTGGATGCAGAACTTTTTATCAATACATCTTTTGCCACCAGGAGGCAGACAATGCACATGATGATGGACACAGCATGCAAATTTTCACATGAATTGGACAAAAAAGGTAAGTAGGTCACTTTATCATTCAATAGTTTGCTGTGAGCAAAGCTGATGATGAGTAGCAAACTAAAGGCATGCCCAACTGCCAAAATCCATGGCCAATTCTACTTCCAGGCAGTCTCAGAACTTTGTTGTCTGAGTTTGGTTCGTTATTAGCAAATGCACACAGTATTGCCTTACATCTATAAAATGCAGGCTTGTATAGGAATGTCAAATTAACATGTGTTATGAGGAAAGAAATGTCAACTTCAAATTTCTTTTCTACAATGGCAAGCTCAATGGGATCATCCAATTCAAGCCAAAGTTTTGGGATTTGAAGAAGAGGTTGTGCTGATTGTACTGAACTATATTGTTGCTTGTGGTAAGGCAATTGATTAGACACCCAATCTCTTAAGACAAAAGCTGCAACACAAATAACGGCATGATGAGGAATTTACTTCAAGATGACTATCTAGATTAATTGGTTTCCAAGATGAAAGAGAGATTTGTTTCTTTACTGGAGAAGGTGCGATTCAATTTCTTTCATATACATATTGAGGTACACTTCACCCTTGTCAAACCTCCAAAAAACAACCCAGCAAACATGTGTCTTAGCACAAGAGTTCCACCATTTTCCAATTCCAAAACTATGATGACGAATTTCCCCTCTGGTCTTGGAAGCAAGTAAGAGCTGTGTGACGATGCTCTGCACTACTACTACTACTACTATACTTCACCCAAGTGCAAAATCGTGGGAATAACTGTTATTGCAAAATTGTTTCAAACAGTGGGTATCAAATCCATCATGACCCAGAGTTGCTTGCTTGCATTTTGCTAGGGATTTTTCCATGTCTACAGCAGCAGGAGCAGCAGTTTATTACAGCGCTGAAGGGCAGCAGTCAGGAGTGGTTGCTGAAGTCGCTTCCATCATGAGATAGGTACTACGGGGATCGGATCCATGTGTATGAAAGAGAATCTCCAATTGAGCGTGAGTCTTGAGATTTTTCCACTGTTTTCAAGCTTTTTCAAAAGCTATTTCCTAGATCTCAGATCTCACTTGAGCAGCATATCCCCAGAATACGGTCGGATTCCTTAAATTTTTCTATTTTCCTCTCTTACTTGTAGCCAAATTTGGCTAAGTCCTCTTGTGGATGATCGTGCGACCACCTACCTCAAAAGACCCTGCCCTTGAGTGTCTCTGTCTCGCGCTCTCTCTCTCTCTCTCAGAGCATGCCAAATGGTGACATTGTCCACTGCAAAAGCGCAGGTAGAATCGTTTCCTTTGCCGACCCAGGTTAATCCCGTAACTAGAAAAGCCATCGTGTGCGGTGATCCACCGATCGATCGATCCCTTGCCGCGCGGAAGTTTGACGCACCTGTGAGATCGCGGGAAACGCTTCCGGGTTTCACGGAGTGGGCAGGACCTGCAATTTTTCTTACGGCCAAAAACTCGATTTATAATTTGAAATAGAAATTTAAAATTAAGAATAAATAACCCTAAATGAAAATTTTTAAAATTTATTTTGAAAAAAATTGTTTGATTTTATTGGTCATCCATCGTTGGAATTAGTGGGCCCCCTTTTTCTGTTGGCTAAAGTATATTATACCTTGTGTAAGGTCATCTGTCCATCCATCTCACTATGATTCAGGTCAAAGTAGCCTTTAACTTTAGAGTTCTTATGGAACCCAGTTATGAAAATTTTAAAAATCTTTTTGGATACCATAAAGGACTGGGAAAAAGTCTGTAGTGCATTTGGAGGGCACCTTATATCTATGGATATCTCTGCTCGAAAAAGATTAAAAAGAGGAGGGACCTTAATTATGTCAACTTATAGGCATAAGATATTAAGGAGACTTAGGCCTAAGAATACTCCCCTCTTATTATGTTTCTTGAATCTACCTATGTTTAGTTCATGATAATGTTCACCTTATACTCTATGATGGGTAAAGTCCCTAGGTCGGGGAACATTGCCAAAACATGGGACCATACTTGACCATGGCCTCATTCTAGGACCCTTTTTTTTGTGAACGGGGCCCCCACCCTTGGACTTAACTCTGCATATTCACATCTGTTGATTAGTGCTAGTGTTGGCCTGTATCGTTGGCCCAAGTGGTATTACCACATCCTCAACTGATTTTTCCTTTCCAAAACCTGGTTTTTTGGAATTTTATTTGAATTTTCAGCTGGCAGAAATCAGCTCAAAATCAATATCTCCCCACATTCTGAATCCAAATCTTACCAAATAAATTCCATTAAAAATCCTGCTCGTTGAGATATTTCCTAACAACACCAAAGGCACATTCCAATTCCTCTGAAATTTTCAGCCACGATTTTAATTTAATTTAATTTTCAAGTGAAGAAATCATTCAATATTCAAGAACTTTTTGCATTGCAAGTCCAAATGCCATGGAACCAAGCCCATGCATCCGTCCTTTGTCCAGAGCTTTTGAAAGGCACCAAAAACACGAAGCAAGCATCTGGGTTCGGTAGATCTCATAACTACAAAACAAACTACCTGCCTTCATAGATAGATCATACAATGCGCATGGGCTGTTTTGCTCGCGGTTTTGTTGCTCATTCATTGTCGTCGTTGTTCAGCCTTTTCACTCAACTTTGCACTTTGTTCCAGCTTTGATGTTCAACTTGTTCCATGAATTACCACACCAAATCGGTGATTGGGTGAGATTTTTTTGATTTTGGTCTATTTCCAATATGTTCCCACTGTGTTCCCATCAAGTTCCCAAGGCTATTCCCAATAGGTTCTTAATGTGTTCCTCAAGTTTTTAATGTGTGCCCTAAGATGTTCCCAATAGCACCTCCTTTTCATCCCATATTGTTTGGCCATGTTCAACTTCCATGTATGGATATACCTTGTAAAGGTTGGAGCTCAAGGGAAGTATGACAAAGCATGCTTGGATTTGGGGGAAGGAAGCATAGTTAAACTTATATGTTGAGGGAGTGCCCCATGTTCCAAAAATACTGGTGATGGGCCAATGAAATAGCTCCATATAAATTTAAAAAATAATAATTGGGAAAACCCCCCCTCACTAATTAATACAAGAACAAGAGAATGCAAAATTAGTCTGAATACACTCATCACAAGGACACTAGAACAATGAGAGAACTCTGAAGTTGAGTTAAAATTTTGAAAAAACAGTTTTTGAAAATTTCAACATTAAAGAACAAATGCCAAAGAGATTTTCTAATTACAAAAGAGAATTTGCGCCCTTTAGAGCACATTCTGCCACCTGGTTCATCCTTAGGGCTCAACTGCTCCAGGTGCATTGTACAGTCCCTAAAGGTTTAAGCGCACGTTAGGGTTCCTGCCTGTTTAGGGCTCCTGCCTGTTTAGGGTTCACGGGGCAAGCAACAAAAAAATCCTTTACAAAATTGAAATGCCCACACTCTCCTCTCCTCTCCTCTCCTCTCCCACCACCCTTCTGTTAGTCCATCACAAAGAGGGGTTTTTTGAATAAAACACTACCTTAAGAGTACAAACCCAAAAAAAACTAGTACATGTTTTTCCTTCTTCTCTCTTCTCTCTTGTCCTTCTCTTCCTCTCTCATCCTCAAATTTATTTCTCTTTTCATCTCATACTCATCACCACTACCACCATCATCAATAGCAGTCCGCTTCATCATCACTGGTTTGTTGCTCTGCAATTCCATAACCCATTGTTCTCATTTGGAAGAAATTTGCAACTTTCCTGGTCCCTGACATATTTGAAAGGTAAATGGTGGTTTTTTTTTTTTTTTTTTTTCAAGTTATGTACATACCATGATAGAAAAAACCAGCATCTCTTCAACACTTTCTCTCTCTCTTTTTCCACCCAAAAAACTCAGAGTGTTTTTATTTACTTTTCTATTTTTTTCCTAGTTGTGGATGGGTTTCGATTTGATGCATAAGTTTGTTTCCCTTCGTTGTTGATGTTTTTGTGGTATCTTCTTTTTTCTGTTGTTGTTGTTCTCCTCATCATCATGATGTGAGTGATTTCTGGAGATGTAGGTTTTTTTTTGAGAAGATTCATTTGATTTCTGGATATGCAGGTTTGTTTGAGAAGAGTTTGAGGATTTGGAGTTTGGAGGATTTGGGTTGTTGTGGGTTTTGAGGGGCATTTCAGAGGAGTGGTCAGGATGGTGTGTGTGTGTGTGTGTGTGAGAGGATTGGTGGGAGTAGAAAACTCAGGTGTGTTTGAAGCTCAAACCTCCCGTTATTGTATGTTAATCTGCAGCAGAGCAGACACGGTGTTGAGAAGGTTTTGTAAGGAAGATTTCATGTATTGGGTTTTGAGAAATGGGAAGTTCTAAGGTGTTTGATTGTTGAGGAATCAAAATGTTTGAGGGATTCTAAGAGTGTTCTTTGATTTATTTCTACCAAATTTATTTGCAGGGTCTCATTTTGTTCGGCATCATGTAAGACATCCAGAAACAAAAGTTTTTGGTACTGTGTTTTTAAGAGCTGAATGAAGCTGGTTTTGGAGCTCGATTGTTGTTGTTGCACAAGATGAATGCCTATCCCAGGTGCGGTCAGAGTTTTGATATTGTTATTTTTAATAGGAGCTTTGCAATCCTGGGAGGAAGCCATGCAAGTTTTATTGCTAAAGCCTGCTTCTTATGCTGCTGCTGCCCTCATGTGGAGGAAGATCTTTGTTTGTGTTCCTTTCTTTTGATTTTTTTTCTGAATGGAATAATGCATAAGCTGCTTCTGTGTCGACTTTTTGTATTTGGGTGTTTCTTGAAGGATAGATAAAAATAGGCTCTTCAATTCCATTAGTTTTGGAAGCACAGATCTCTCTTCCATTGCCCCGGAGCTTTGTCTAGACAAACAACATTCTAAAGGATTCTTTGCAGGTCATAACATTCAATCTCAAGTCTCACTCTTCTGTTCTAGAATTATTTTCTAGACATTCAGTATGTGCCAGTTACCTGATCATTTCTTCTTATGATAGAGTTGAAACTTCTTTGGATTGGTTTTAATTTTTTGAGATTTTGTTTGGTTTTTTTTCTTTTCTTCATGATGGAGGAAGATGAATTCTTTTCTCTATACATGGGTGGGTGATTCCCACTTTGAATGTCTGTTGCAGAGATTGAGTTTCACCAATCTAGATCTTGAACTAGATTGTGTTAGATTAGGGTTGGTATGGGGCTCTGATCAATCGTAGTTTTCCTGTCATAAGTCTTCTTTTTGCTCACTCAAGCTAATTATTGCCCCTGTCTTCTGGTTTTCCTGATTTTGTAGCTGATGGAGTGCCACATTCCAACACCATTTTCAATGAAGAACTCACTTTTTCCCAATCAGGCACATGCAGTGATTTGTGAACAGTCCCAGTGGATGAAGCCATCATGATGGGTATATGATTCCCTCTCTGGGTGGTGAGTCTATCAGCAGTTCAGAATAGTTGAGGTTCTGGTCTTTTGTTGGTGCACAGGCATGGAACCACATGAGGGCTCATGTGATCATGAGGAGGCATCCAGGAGGATGTTTAAAGACTTCTGCAATTGATTAGCTTTCATGACAGCAGTGTTTGTTCAGTTTTTGCCTCTTTGTGCACTCTTCCCTGATCTCTTAGGTGGAAGGGGCACAAAGAGCATAAGCAGAGTTCTAAACCCTTACTATGTGAGAAGACGATCATTGGACTGCACACAGCCAGTGTACAATGCACAGGATGAAGAACACTGGTTGTGACCATGCTGTGGATTTGACTACTCAGAGTCGACCAAGATTCATTCCAAATAGAAGAGAGACAAAAGATCACCAGCAACGATGGGGGGTTCAGATAAGAAGAGTAGTCCTTGTTTTCAGTTTACTCTCCTTATTAGTATTGAATTCAGTATCCACAGGGGCAGCACATCTTAGTACCAGATCAAGTGCAAAGAGAAATGCGTATGCAACAATGTTGTATATGGGAACACTGCGTGACTATGAGTTTTATATTGCTGCCCGAGTCATGTTGCAAACACTGGTTCGCTTCAAAGTTGATGCAGATCTTGTGGTGATAGCTTCACCAGCTGTTCCTGTAAGGTGGAGAAGAACTTTGTAAGTATCTTTTCACATCCCCCTTCTGGAGTGTACACGCTCCTTAAGGCCATTCCCCCTACATTGGTCAGGAGTGGTTTCCTGGTATGGTTGTAAAGCTGATGTTCTACGAACAAAGACCCCAGTGTTGAAGAGTAAAGATGGTGATAACCTCTAGGGTTGTTTGTCGACATCTTCTTGATATGCTGATGATGATGGGAAAAATTCCATTGCATTGTGGAGATTGAAAATGACTCTCAGTTGTTTGTTGTTTGGGCTTTGCTTGCACAGAAATGATGAAGGTGTCAAAGTGAAAATTGTGGAGGATATTCCAAACCCATACTGGACGCAACCAAAGTTCAATAAGCGCTTCTTGTACACATTCAATAAGCTTTATGTCTGGAGCATGATGGAGTATGACCGAGTGGTGATGCTCGATGCTGACAACATGTTTCTGCGTAATCCAGATGAACTTTTCCAATGTGGCCAGTTTTGTGCTGCTTTCATCAATCCCTGTGTTTTCCACACTGGCCTTTTTGTATTGCAGGCAAGCAATTCCATCCAACAGACTGTTCTTGTGGAATGATACTTCCAAGCAAAAAGCCTTGTTGAGTTAGCTACAGCACAAACAATCTGTCAGAGTGGTTTTTAAGTAGGACAAAGCCCACAATATGGTAGAAAGTTATTTGCACCTGCACCAGAATAGATATCTTTTTTCACATACACATGAGTTGGAGGACTTTGTCCCCAGCTATAATGTCTTGTGCTCCAACATCATGACCAAATCTTCTCATTGCTTCTGGAAACGCAACAGAAACTCAGGACACAGATTTTTCATAAATGGTTTGCCCAGATGTTGGGTGGACTATTACTTTTTTACACCCACTATCAGGAGCTGACAATGAAGTCAGCAGATAGTAGTCATGGCAGGTTGTCTCTGCTATTCAGTGATGAAGGTGATGGTCTGACAATTTATGAGCAACTCTCATGAGGTTATGACTGTACCCATTGGTCATGTATTTTTGAATTGTTATTGTGGAGATTTATCTGCAGTTTCATAGACATGGTGTTGTGCTCCATGTTGTGTGCTCCAGGCATCTTCACACTCCACTCCTTTGAATCAAGACAATTGTAAAACACTGGAGAAATCTACAATTGTGGGATTGCTTTCAGCAGATTTCATATATGTGATTGTTCCTACTTCAAAGATTTCAGTCCTTTTTACTAGTTCTGTCAGTAACATCTGTTATCCTGGTGCAATAATGACTGCAGCCATCCAACGAAACATTTAATAAGATGTTGCAAGAGATTCGGGAACAAAAGCCGAATCAAGATGGGGCTGACCAAGGTTTGCTCACAGCATACTTCACTGACTTGCTTGACAAACCATTGTTCCATCCCCCGACTGATGGATCCAGGCTTGATGGACTCTATCGCCTGCCATTGGGGTATCAAATGGATGCCTCATATTTTTGTAAGTGTCACCCATTCTCTCTTTCATGTGTTTCTTTTGTGAGAAAGCTTTCAAGACCTTGTATGTACTTGAAGAACCACTTGCCATGAAAGTCTATACCTGTGGAATGATATGGCTCTCACTACAAGCAGTATTTATGGAAGCTTTCTCTTGAAAGCTTTTGGCCTTGCAACTTCAGCTTGTTTAACCTGATTCTCGTACAACTCTTTGGATTCCATCACATGCACAGTTTTAGTCAAATAATTTGTTGGTCCTTTTAATGTTTTGGAGTAATTCTCTGATGAAGTGCTTTTTCCATTGATGCTCCTTGTGTTTATGCTGCAGATTTGAAGTTGAAATGGAAGGTCCCATGTGGACCAAATAGTGTGGTTACATTTCCTAGCGTGCCAACATTGAAGCCATGGTACTGGTGGTCATATCCAACACTCCCATTGGGAATCTCTTGGCATGAGAAGCGTCGATTGAGCATTGGGTGAGTGAAAGAAGCATTGAGTGAGAGTACATCTTTCTCTCAATGTGGAACAGCATGCCCATATCTTCCCCATTTCCCACTTGCAGAGTAGCAGAAACACACTGCTCCTCCATGCCTTGTGGTTTGTTCTCAATGTTCACAAAAATAACTGCAACTTGCTTTGCACTTAATTTTGAGCTCTTGGGTCTGCAGGTATGGCACAGAGATCCCTATTATACTGGCTGAAGCTTTGTTCTACATAGTCACCATGATGGTTGCAATGTTTGTGCGAAGGCAACTCGTTCTGCAAGACAGGACACCAGCAATGAAATTATGTCTTGGCAGCAGAGGAAGTTGTCCCATAGACCATATCCCATTTTGGCACCGGATGGTTAGCAAGACAGTGGTTCTTCTTGCCATTTCCGGCAGCTTTGCCATCCCCTTTTTCCTGATACCCACAACTGTGCACCCTTTAATGGGATGGGGGGTTTTCTTGTTAGGGAGCATGTCCCTTCTCATCGTGACAATCAGTGGTTTCCAGCTCAGACCACTAGGTGTGATGACACCTTGGCTTGTGTGCAGCAGTCTTCTTTTAGTCATGGCTTGGCCTTTCTACACCAACGGCATTGTGCGGATCCTGTTTGTTGCCATGTATGCATGTTTTATGTCTCCATTTTTGTGGTGGGCCTTGAAAGAAATCATGGCATCTGTTGACCAGAGTGCTGAGCGGGAACCACTCATGGCTTGGACGAATGCTGCGAGGTCAGAAGCTCAAAAGAAAACTTTGCCAGCATCATCACATATTGCATTACAAATTGCAGAATGTAGCAATCTCATATATTATATCTGTATATATTTATACACACACATGCATTGTCCTGACACTATCGACAGTGGTGGGTTTGTGTAGAGACCTTTGATGGATTGCACAGGCCAGTTTTTTTGCTGTGTTTTGACACATGAATTTTTGCAGGAAAAGGCAGCTGCTGGGAGAATGGTAATGGGTATTCTTGTCAGATGTAGTAGTAGTAGTGAATAGTAGTTTCACTGTACCTGGCTACATCCATCATATCAGCAGTGCCTCATAGTACAGTCTTGTAACCCAATTGAGTATCTTTTCAGCAACTGCTGGATGCTGCTGGTACACAATCTTGTAACCCAATTCAGGATCTTTTCAGTAACCGGTTGATGCTGCTGGTACAGTCTTGTAACCAATTGAGGATCTTTTCAGCAACTGGTAGACACCACTGGTACAGTCTCATAACCCAAGTGAGGATCTTTTCAGCAACTAGTGGATGCTGCTGGTACATAATCTTGGAACCCAATTGAGGATCTTCTTAGGAACTGGCAGATGCTGGTACACAATCTTGGAACCCAATTGAGGATCTTTTTAGCAACCAGCAGATGCTGCTGCCACACAAATCTATCTTGTATTCCAATTGGAGATCTTAGCAAGCAACAGGCAAGATTCACGCATGGCTTTATTATCCAATTTGTTTCTCATGTTTTTTTATTGCTCAATCAAGTTATTTGTCCTTCAGTCATTTGCAGTCTTCAATATGTGATCCTACTACCACTTCTTTTAGGATCTGAAGAGAAACTGTCATTCTTCAATCTGTGACAATACTCCACCATTGCCTCTAGGATCTGAAGAGAAACTGCTACCAAAGTTTTCTCCTTCTGAAATTGTGTAAAAATTGCAGAAATTGGTTCAGAATGGACAAATCGCAGACTTTTTTCCATGCATCATGATTTTCAAAAAGCTCCAGCAAATTGCAGCAATAAATAGCTTGGGTTTCTGTCTTCTCCTGGATTTCTTGCTTTTGCTTATCACTGCCTGCTAGAAACTCTTCTGAGAAATCCGCAAATTCAGCAGCGCGGAGAGAAACAAACATTATGTTTGTAGGTTCATAATTTGTTTTCTTTCTGCTGCGCAAGACCATCAGGTACGAAAACCATCGTGCTTTGCGCTTCGTGTGAAAATCCTGCGATTGTTTGGTATTATCCTCTTCATTATCTTATATATAATTACAACAGTGGTGTCCGTCCGTCTGTCCGTCTGTCCGACGACGGTTCCGCGTTTTAATGGACCGGCGGAACCGGCCCGGACGGTCGGATTCCGAAAACGGGAACCGGCCCGGACAGTCGGATTCCGAAAACGGGAACCAGCAGGGGGGGGGGGGCCAGGGAGGAGGTGTTTTTTTTTTTTTTTTTCGTTCAGAGCCAGCAGGGGTGGGGGCGGGCGGGGAAGGGGTGGGGGGGGGGCCAGGGAGGGTTTTTTTTTTTTTTTTTTTTTTCCCGCCCTAAACTGCCCAGGACTTATTATGGTTTTCAGGACATGGTTTTCAAGACTTGGGACCTGGATTTCACACAGGGGCTTCAGAGTGGCGTTCGGCCACGGGCACCCACTAGTTCACAGAAAGCAGCAAGCAACAACTCCTCCTCCTGTGGCTCCCTCGATGGACAGACGATCGGTGTCGCAACAGCGACTTCTTGTCGTCGTCGTATCGATGGAGAGAAGATCTGTGACGCAACAGCGAGCGTTGTGCTGGTGCTGCCGCGGTGGAAAAGCAAGACTTGCTGACAAAAGTTGTTCCCGTCCACCTGTTGTCTCCTCCGCCGCTGTTCAAGCTGTAGTTGCCACCTGCACGTCCAATTATAACCATCAGTCCTCCCTCCCGAATGAATGCGCAGACAAAATTCCAAGTTTAGCCTCAAGAGAGCTAGAGATTGTGAAGGAAGCTGCAGCAGCCGCCGCCGCCGCACCAACAACAAATCAAGCCTGACAACAGCTCTGAGTATCCGTAGAACGAGTGTTTCCTCACTACGGTTGCTCAAGAACTGCTCAAGATCAAGCAGTCCGTCGTAGCGATGATGCAAAGCTTTCGCAAAGCTGATTAGCTACCTTCTTTTTGCTTGTGAGATGATGTCAGATTGCGAAGGATTTGCACTTGTGGATTGCAACCGAGCTGACAGACTCCATCTCCATCCTCTTGGTCTTTATTCTCTCTCTCTTTTCTCAAGTGAACAGTCCAAGCAAGCTGAGAAGTTCCTTTGCTCTTTTTCTTTGTTGTTGTCTCTAGCTGCTTTGCGTCTCCGAGAGAATTGGAGATTTGCGAAGCTTCTTGCCGTGAAAGCGCGGAGCAACTCGGACTTCAGTTCATTTCCTCTTCTTTCTGCGATTTACGAAGCTTGTTGCAGTGAAAGCGCGGAGCAATTCGGACTTCATTGCATTTCCTCGTCTTCTGTCTGCATTTCTCTTTTCGGCAGCTGCAGCTGTGGATTTTTGACTTCATCTCATCATCCGTAGTGGTGCTCCGAGAGCTCGGATTGCGGTTGCGTCCTCAAGGAAGCTGCCTATCTTCAAATGACGACGATTTTGAGACGCCAGGTTCTCTCTCCTCTCCCTCCGCCGGATTTCTTCGCTACCTACTTTTGTCATCATCCTGATATTATTATCCAGATTCGAAGGTTTTTTGTTGATTGCATAGCTTGTCAGCAAGTCTTCAGCATTATCTGAGAGCCTATCAGACCACCTTCATGCTTGCCATTCGTAGTTTGCGTCCAACGCTGAGAGCATAGTCCTCCCCTTGAACACTAGCAAGGAGCAAGCTGCATCCTTACGGAGAACTGGTGATCACATTACCAGGATGACAATTCCGTGTGCAAGGATTTGCTTGCTGGCTGGCTGTTGCATAGCCCTCCCTCCCTCCAGCAACAACAACAAGCATCCTTCCACATCTTTTTCTTCCAGCGCAAGCACTTGCAGCAAGTATCCTTACACAATTTTATCTTCTACAGCAAGCGAGTGCAGCACGCAGCAAAATAGTACCAATCCTTGCCTTCAAAAGAGTTTAGCAACTCTGCTACCCTGTTGCAGGATGGATCTTGCAGGATTCAATTCGCAGTTGAGTGCAGCAAGTTTAGATATATACCTGTTTTGAACCATCTTTTGGGCTGTCAGTAACCCCAGAATGCGTCAAGATTTTCCTGCGTTCAGTTGTGGATCCCAAGAAGCTCATCACAATTATGCTGGTATCCTGAATCTCCATGCCAACTCCAGAAGGAAAGATGTATGCTTTGGAAATAGAGCATTTCTCTGGAGGAAGCCAAGCTACTACATTTTACAATTGTGATGTGAGGTGCACATACAGCATGTTTGTGGAATGAATTTTTTTCTCCTGTGGCAAAAAGCACAAAGAAATCAACAGATTGGATTGAGAATTATGTGCAGGAGAGTGAGGTGGAACAGGAGCTGAGGCTCGCCTTTGAAGAGGCTTGTCTTGATGCTGGCGTCACTCACTCCTCTACAATCTCTCCAATGGTCAGTTCCCCTTTTCCAATCCTGAGGTAGGATTGCATATTCTGTCTGTGTTGCATGATATTGTGAAGGAAAAGAATGATGCACTAGAATTGTCATTCCTCATGTTTTGCTGCCTCTGGTTTCTGTTGTGAAAAACTTAACCCTAATGAATAAGAGTACTACTTTGCAGAGAGAGCGAAGCTAGTGATAGTTGTGGGTGTTTTACAGGCTTCTAAAGCTAATTGTTCTGTGAAACTGTAGATGTGGTGTCTGATAGAAGAGGAAGATTGTTGAAGTGGATGCCTATTTTTGTTGCTGTTTTGTGTGGAAGGCATGGTGGCTTCTTGATGATGATAATGACAGCCCAGTGATGGGAGAGCTGGCTGGCTGGCTTTCTCTTGCTCGTCGTCGCAGCTACCGGCCATCTATTCAGAACAAATACCACAAGTATACCTTACCTCTGACAGTAGGGGAGCAATCCCAAGAGGAGCTTACAGAAACTTTGGAAGAGGATCCTCAAGGCTCAGAATATCAACAAGACCAAAATGTTCATGACCCTTCGCCCCAGGAAATAAGCTTGAAAGAGAGATTGAAAAACGCAACAGAACTTGATGTCATGTCAAAGATTTCTTGGAACAACCTTGCCTCTGTGCACCGGACAGAGCACACATTGGATAGTGATGAAACTTCTGAAGACAACATCAATGCTGTTGGCATTACTGAGGTACAGATTTTCTTCAGAGAGAAAAAACAGTTAGCCAAAGAAATAATGCATGACTTGTTGCTGGTAGCATAGAGGAAGTTACAAAGTGACAAGACTTGAGGATCTCAAGGAAAGGTATGAAAAAATATGTAACAAGAGTGTTGGTGATCTGCAGGTAACAGTGAACTCTGGGGGAGTAGTCTATTTTGCCCTGTTTCAGAACAGCCATATGGGGGATGCAAAACAAAAGCCTGAAGAAAGTGAAAATGCAAGTGAGGCAGCTGCTGTGTTCAAGTTTGCATCTTCAAGGCTTGCAACACAATCTGAGTGCTTGGGATTTGAACTAGCTCGGCACTTGGGTGTAGGAACCCCTCAGGTGAGAGCATATACCCACAATCATTCCCTCTTATTTGAGTTCTTCCTAGGAGAATCAAGACATGAAACTCTGATGAACCCAGTACTCAGGCAGATGTGAGCTGCTATTTTACAAGGAACATGGGAGTCTGGATATATTGTTCTGAACTGCATGGTGGAGAACAAACTAAAGTTGTCAACATCTGTTTATCTGATGCAGGCAAGAGTAATTCACAGGAACATGGAAGAGTGGAAACAGATGAGGGAAGCAACAGAGAGAGTAAAGGCAGTGGCAGTGGCAGAGGAGAATGAAATGGGGATGCAAACATGCGAGGAATTACTCGAAACTTTCCGCCTCAGCCACTGCATGCTCATAATGGGGTTCTCTCTTTCATGTCCCACACTTCCTGTTTCATCTGTTTGCAAGCTTGACAGCCAAGAGCATTGGGTTTATTTTAAGCTCTTTTAGACTCAGATCTTTCATTTACCTGTCTTTGCAGCTACATACATGGACATCCACTTGCAGAAAGCCAGCAGGCTTTTACTCCTCAAGAAGTTGCAATGAAGACTGCTTCTGCACTAGGAAGAATCCTAGTGTTGGACCTGGTGATCAGAAATGAAGATCGCTTGGTTTGTCAGGAACTTGGATGGCGAGGAAACCCAGGAAATCTGCTTGTCAGTGATAGATGTCCCCTTGGCTTTAACAAAATGAGTCCCCAAAAAATGCTAACAAAGACCTCTTCTATTCAAAGGAGGTCTGAATTGCATTGCCACCAAAAATCAGAGTCTTTTCATAAGCTGGCATCTCAGTCAACTAGTGACTTACAACAACTGGCATCATCAGAGCTGGGCCTGCTTGAAAGCACCAAATCTCTTTCAATTCAAGTAGGTTTACAACCAATTTCCCTGAAACTGCAAATATATAGTTGCACATAGTTGCCCTCTAAACACTTAAATGCTGAATGTGGTTTGATATTTAATGTAAGCAAATCTTTAGCATGAACCTGTCTCTGTAGGTATTGAAAGTTAATCCCTGTTGTGTGAAGATCATCATGATAGATCTCACTAGGGACATGAGTTTATGTACTAAATTGCCTCTTGTCCCATGTTGTTAACTTCAGAGCTACTTGCCAAGGCAGCTTTTGGAGGCTAATACCACTCTGGCAAAGTTGGGGACAGAAAATATGGAGATTGACGAAGAAGTTACAAAAACTGAAAAGAAGCAGTGTGTCATTGTGGCAATTGACTCAGGCATACCTCGTCGCCCCCCAGCTTTGAAGGCTCAAAATGACCAGCGAGATTACCCAAAGGTGGTGGAGCTCCTTATCAATGATGAGAAGATTGCTGCTGAGCTCCTGAAGGAGATTAGCTGGGAAAATTTAGGAGTGGAGTCTCCAAAAACTGGTCATGGCACTGACAAAAGTGATAAACTTGATCAGCAGCATTCTGCCAAACAAATTGACCATATTAAAGTTGTGAAGGCATTTCAAGGTGGGTTTACTGCGGGTATAAGAGATATGCAAATTCTTCAGATGTTCCTCCTGAAGCTTTTTAGAAAATTGGACCATTTGCTGAAGGATTTTGCAGTCTACATGTCAGCACAGTCAAAGTCTCACGAAGACGGAAATAAAAGACTTGGATCAAAACCAGGGTCACCACAACCTCAATCCCGAGGAGTCTCAGTTGAGGGTTTGGGAGATAGCACTTTGCAAACTTCTTCCCTTAGTGACCAGCTATCAAGCTCTCCATGTGAAACTCATAAGTTGAGCGCTAGGTTGGGATCTGTTAGCCCTGCACTTTCAGAGATAGATCATGTGCAGGATTCAGAAAATGAACCATGCACAGAGCCAGAGATTCAGTCAAGCACACCAATGGCCAGAACAATATTGTCAGGTTCATCTAGTAGTGAGAATACACAAGATGTATCACAGAGGTTGTTGTCCAGCAGCCAGAAACCTGCACCAATCAGTGTATCACCTGTCACTTCTACAATTATGGAGTCTCCCAGTAAGACCTCTCCTTCACGTCAAAGCTGGCATAAGAAAGGCAGCCCTGGACGTCTAACTTTAAAGCTTAAAAATGTCAGCAAAACAGCCAAGGTATTCTCTCACAATCTTCTTTTTATTTGTTTTCCTTTTCTGTTTTTTGTATATCGAACTACAAGACTTGAGTTGCCTGGTTACATTCTAAACATCCTGCATTTTCTGTAGAAAATTACAGTAGTCATTTCTCTAGTAGTATGTCTGGACTACTATTCCTTTGTCACCTACATCTTTTTGAGCTTTCTGAGTATTGGGGTGGATGCATGATGTGTTTGATGGACTTATTGTCAGAAATGTATGGGAAACAGGTGGATGATGAGGTGAACAGAGAGCTGAAGTTGTGGGATGAGAAGCTGCATGAGGAGGGTCACAGAATATGCAAGGAGCATGGGTTTACAACAGGTTTTCTAGAGGGTGGTGGTGCTCATAGCCTTGTTGATAGCTATGAGCTCAAGGTATGCTTACATACCCTCACCTCAAAAACCATACCCATTACCAAATCAGCATTGTTCCTTACAATTCTATCCAGTAGACAATGTAGCCAGCAGCTTTGCCTCCCCACTACTTTATTTCAAGTTTTTTGTGCTAGGTGGAGTGTCAATGTTTGGGTGGATTACTACAGTTGCACCTACAATTATCTCAAGTGAAATGAGTTTGGGATTGGAAGGTGAGGTTGGAGCATGTGCTAGAGAGGATGAAGTTGATTTCCAGTAGTGCTGATACAGAGAAGCCATCCTGTGTGCTTCCCCATTTGTTCATAGGAGGTGCTTTGGTGGCCAGGTGCCCTCTCTTTCCTTCTCTCCTTTTCAACCTGGGGATGGTGAACTTTAACAGTTAATTTTGGAAGACCCTTCAACTGTCTTTGTTTCACTGTGTTGGTCAACATAGATTGTAGACTCTTTCTCTCTCCGTAGGTGGTACACAGAATATTTGCCAGAGAGAATTTGGAGGAGGAATTGCCTCTGTCCTTGCAGCACTTGATGTGATCAGAGCAAGTATGAAACAGGTCAAAAGATTTCTGGCTGCAGAACCATGTACTTGTGCTGCAGCATTTTGTCTGTAAGCCTTTTGGCAGAATTTGTGTTGGCAGTTCTGAACATCTTCACATGTTGAGATTTGTTATGCTAGAATTTGTGATCTGATCAAAATATTAGCAAATAGTGACAATGTGAACATGTCAGTGTACCAGTAAGGTTGGGAAGAAACTCATTGATTGGCAGGTCAGTCCACACATTGCAGCATTTGGGAATCACGCACATATTGTGCCTTTGCCCTTCTGAACTGTTCTCTACAAATGTTGGTGACTTTCCAGATCTCTTCAAGTATCAGCATTATGCAGTAAGTAACTTTGTCTTCCTGTTGAATCTTGTTCTGTAATCAAGTGATCTGCAAGCTTGGGGTTCAACAGGGCCATTCCTGCTCATCTGTTCCTGTAACTTGACAAAAAGCATTTGAAAGTTGCAGCTGACAGGGGAAAATTCTTGCAGAAATATATTGCAGTGCTCATTACTGTACTGTATCATTGCCATGAGACTGATGATAATTCCTCCTGAAAGTCTTCTTTTATTGTATTGGATAGTGCCAAAAATTGAGAGAAAGTTAAGTGGCATTACAATTGTCACATAATGTAACATAGTTAAGGTTTTTAAAGTGGGAGCTGATCTTGTGGGTGGTATAGATAAAAGATGTGGAGGAGGAGGATATAGCAGTGTTTTTTGAGGGAGCTTGTAAGTTTGTGGATATGGTGGATGAGGAAGGAGGTAAAGTACTGGTTCATTGCTTTGAAGGCAAAAGCCGCAGTGCCACTATAGTATTGGCATACCTGATGCTTTGCAAGTAAATCTTTCAGTCTTTCCCTTAATCAACTTATCACTCTATCTTATATGGCTCTCACCGAAAGATAACTTATACTGTAAATTGATACTGGAGTTGCTAACTATGGCAATGGATTAGGTTTTGATGCTATGCAGAACTTGACATTCTTCAAGATCTAAATGTTCATGCTGCAGAATTTCTAGGTACACCTGCACTGTATCAATGATAGGAATGTTGCCATAAACCCTCAGAAAGGTGATGTATAAAGCACACCTGTTGGCTGCAGGAGGGGCATTGAAGGCTCCATCAGGTCCCAACTGGAGAAATATCTCAGATTGTAGCTCAATATTGTCCATGAACAACGTTGAAGAAACACAATGTAAAGTGCAAGATGTTGGAAGTATTGGATCCATCTCACCTCAGTGCTCAAGTAGCAGCTAAATGGATCAGTGTGAGAGCTTTGAACTTCTGATATTAAGTTTTGCATGCTGAAATTGTGAAGGGGTTACACGCTTGCTCAAGCATGGACGATGCTGAGGACAGTACATCAACGATCCCAGCCTAATGACAGCTTTATGAAGGTCAGGGTTTTCTTTTTGACCTTGCCCCTCTCATACCACATACTCAAAATCTGCAAGAGGCAAATGTCTGGACAGAATTCCTTGCATATGTAATGGATTTTAAGTGGAGATACAGGGCATTACCTATTCACTGTACAAGGAATCCAAGTTGTTTGTAGTTTTCAGATTAGAAGCTGATAAGGAGGACGAGGCCCAAGACTGTAGGCAATTTGACTGCTAGTTTTCATTCTACAACTGCACTGCAGGCACTGGTGGAGCTTGACAAAAAGCTGCATGGGAAGGCATCCATGAGTGTCTCACGAAGAAGGCCTGTGGTTCAGAAATGCCCTGTCTGTGGGAAACCAGGAGGGTTTAGCATCACCTCCCTCCAACAACACTTTCATCGAGCACACCCTGGAACTCCATTGCACACTAAGGTCTCGATGCCCCCACTTCTTTGATCAAATTATTTATCCTTCCCACACAGCACAATATAGAATTTTGGATTGATCTTTGATTCTAAATCAAAACTTTGGGTTGTAATTTTTTCCAAGAACTTGCATTTCTGTACAACCTCTAAAAACCAACCTCAGGTAGGTACCAAAGTTGGAGTGGATTTTGCACATTTTGGCAGCAATAGGTATGTTGTTCAAAGGGATTACACCACTCAGTTTCTGTTCAAATAGAAACAAAAGCAATGGTTCTTTCAGAATTTGTTTGTGAACTAATTAATTTTTTGTGGGGAAGTTTCTCTCACTCTTTCGGATGAGAGTGTTTAGGAACTTTGATTCTTTGGTTATTATATCTGATATTAAAATGAAGCACCATTTTCCTTCTTGCTAACACCAAAAAAAGAAAGGAACTACAAAGTACAGGAAAAACAGTGCAGCACAAAAGCTTCTTGCAAACAAAACATTTTAGTACGTTTGAAATTGTTTTTGGAAGCATTCAGAAATTGTCGTACATGACTTTGTGTACCAGGCAACTGGTAGCATAATGGCTTTGCACCTTATAGCAAGTTCCCAAATAATGAACTCACAGTCAACTGTAATGACACCTGATGAACATTCCTCAAAATGTGGAACCAAGTGAAACTCCATCATGTAAACTCTCTCCACTAACACCTTGTGAACATTCCTCAAAATGTGGGACTGATTGAAACTACATCATTTTTGTGTGAACTCCCCACTTATGATGAACATTCCTTCAAATGTGGTGTCTTTTATGCACGCTGTATTGATGGGCTATCACAGGTAGGGGTATGATGATATCGTACATGGTCTGCAGGTAGGCACCTAAGTCATCTTTAATATGCCTGAATCTAAATTCATAGGAAGTTGGAGCAGCACAATTGATGGAAACTTGAAATGCTAGCATGAAGATTGAAGAAAATATATAGATCAAAAGTGTGAATAGCTGCCAGATACGCACACACAAGAAAAGAGTCTTCAGTACATAACACCCATGCAAATACATGAGTGAGCAACCGTAGGCTAGCAAAATAGGGCATATAATGTTGTTATGCAAGTAAGTTACTAGTCATCAAATGTAGCATTTTACTCTTATCTCATTTCTTTATATGCATTGGTAGCACAGGCAGAAATATGTTACTACTGCACAGCTTACTTGCAAACACGCTAAAAATTTCTACAACCACCAACTACGCAGATGTTCCTCTTAGATGACTTGGTCCACACTCTGGAAGTAGGTAATTATCTCCAAATGAAACCACCTACACCTGCCTCACAAGCTTCTAAAGAATCTCGACTTGTCAACCTTCACCTTTCCATCTAGTAGAATTGCAGTCTGTTTGTACACAGTACTGGCGGACCCTGACGGAGAAGAGAAAACTTAGTTTGCTGTTGTGCTCTATTGTGGTGGTGGCCCAAGGATTTGGAGGATTAATATCCATGGTGTTCTCATCCTGCAATATGTACATTGCAATCTTTGGCCTTTATTAAGAAACTTTTTTTGAGATGGTATTTGCAGCAATTGCAGCAGTGGCTAGGAATGTTGCACACCCAGCAATTGGAGGGAGTCCACAAGTAGCCGCTCCTGCAATGGCTTCCATCATTGTCTTCGTAGCTTTGGGACCTACCTCACTCATAAAGTCTAAGAAGCAGGCTTAAGTTTGTTGGATGGCGTTGTGTAAATACCCATGTAATGTACAACCAGTCAATGCCAGTTGTGTCAATGCCCGCATAATACCAGACAATCTATTTGCCTTCCCCTTCATTAGTCTCTCCATTGCAGAGGGCTTTTCGGGAACTTGAGGTCCTCCAGGTAATTGTCCCTAAGGTGGAGGCCTTCCGAAAGTAAGAGGCCTATGTCAAGGCTGGCAGTCAAGTCTGATCCATCACTTTGGGTATGTCCTTCACCCGAGGGTTGTAGCCATTGTTAAATGCAAGGCAAAAAGTATCATTCAGCTAAACATATGTATAACACAAAGCATAGGAGAACAAGGCATCTTACACTCACTGATTAAGAGTGAGCAGGACCTTGCATGTAGGGTAATGGCCGAGCTTCTGGAATTTCCAGAAATAAAGGGCTGGCCTGAGACAAAGCCAAGGCATTAAGTTGGGGTGTGCCCAGATTGAGGGCAGGATAGGTCGTAAAGACCAAGCTGAGTGTTATCTAATATATGGATGAACATGGTCGCACAGACGTAAAGGCAAATAGAATGTGGATGTATGCAACATTAAGGTGCAAAAACCAGATGTAGGATGTGAACCAATGGATCAAGGGAGGTAAGGGGGTACGTGAGACTACCCATGGTTCCAATCTCCCCTAGTACCCCTTTGCAAGATTAGGGACTGCTAAAGATTCTAGATTGGACGTGATTCATAATTAATTCCGTGTTAAAACTAGAATTTCCCTCTCACAGCCCAGGAGGGAAATCATATTATGGAAATCATGGTTCAGGATTTTGAAAATGGGCAAGGTCTTTAATAAGCATATGGGATCTCTTTTAGGGGAGTGACATTTGTAAATAAGGTGCTCTCCAAATACAATCACTTCCCTATGTAGATCCCCACAAAGCCCTCTGCAGAGGCATTGTAGAGAGCTTTAGAAAACCATGCATGACATCTGCAGGTGACAACAGTGGCAGACAAAGTCAGCAACGTGTGCCATACAGTATTCAGTATTATTACATGGTGTGGTGGTACATAAACCGAACATTGATTTATATGTTCCTCATATGTGTTTCATTTTGAGTGATTTAAAATGTTATGGGAGCAGTACCTCTAGCTCTAGAAACCATGTTTGGATCTGCAAAGGAAACGGAGTAATGAAAAAATGACAAGAAGAAAAATAAGCTTTTCAACTTACAAACCATGGGGTTTTTTTTTTTTTTTTTTCCTTCTCTTTGGACCCCTCCTACTTTGAAACCTCATGGCTTTTTTATTTCTTATTCATTTTAAATGATTTAAAATGCTATAGGAGCACCACCTTAAGTAATATACAAATCATCTTGAAACTCTACTAGCAACAGAGGAACATACAACGAATTATTTGGGTGTTCAGGAACCAGCTTTGGTAGTGTTCGGTGATTATTTTTTTGAGTTTTTCACCCCTTTACTTTGGGGGGGCCATAACTTTCTCATTTCTAATCCGTTTTCAACTATTGTTAGTGTGCCAGATGTGCCAAGAGAAGGGGTTCAAGCTTTATTTGGACACCAGAAACAATGGAGCCCTCCCCTTTGATCCAGCCTGCCCTGAGTGTGCTTAAGTGTTTGATCATCGGCTGGTCTACCCTAGTTTTGCTTGGCCATAAAACTTCTTAGCCAAAGGTCTCACACAAGGCTATCAAAAACCAGCACAGCATCTCTACCCCCTTATTTGTACTTCTATCATTGTTTACCACATCCAACACAGAGATACAGTATTAATTATTCCCCCATCTCTTCTTGTGAACATGAAAAAGCGGATAATATAATGTGAAAGACTATTCAAATGTCAGCATCTGAGCCAATCATTGTAGTTGGTCAATTGAAAAAATTCATTTCCTTCCACTCATCCTCTTGGAGGGCACTCTATTTACTACACTTGCGTACAGGACCTAAGGAAATTCCACATCATTTGCCTGCTACTTCATCCAAAATGTAGTGAACACGCCATCTTATTGCTGTACAGAGAGATCCCTTTACTCGTGAAGTATTATGCTGGACAATTATGCCTGGATGGGTATGTACTCTGACAGCAGAGTACGCGGCATCAATACGGGCAAACTATAGACTTCTATTGAGAGTAAAATAACTGCACAGAATGGAAGTCCCGAGGTTGGTATCGCCAAAAGATGGAGATAGAGGGGAGGTTAGCGCCCAGGGTGCCAATATGTCACCCCCTTAGTACTCATTCCCGAGATTAGGAACGATTTGAGGTCCAAGGGTGGGCATAATTCATAATTCCCTGTCAAAACCATAAATTTCCTCCTGTGGCCTAGGAGGGACACTATCTAAACCCCAAGCATTCTAATGTTTAAAATATGGGTGAGGTTTAAACCTATGGGATCCATTTTTCTGAAGGATTATTTTCCAAGGTAAGGTGCTCTCCAAATACAAGCTGGATTTGCACCAAGGGTTAGTACAGATATTTTTATTCCATTTAACAGTGCGCAATATGCACTAAGAGCTTGTTGAACGTAAAATTTAGTTATGTGGAAAGACCAAACCTGGTTTACAGGAAAATTGAATTAGGCATCATCATCACCCTCCTCTTCATCGCCCTCGTCATCCTTACTTGGACAAGACTGTAAGAAGAAATGATCCTAACAATGATATCCTGCAGAGAGTAAACCCAAGGAGATTTCTCAAAAATGGTCAGAAGAGCATATTCTCATCATTCAGTGTGTCAACAGTCACTACTACCAGGACAAAAAACACCCAGTAAGGAAATCCTGCACATATGCCCTGCATTTGGTTTGCAAATGGGGTATAGGAAAAAAAACAATTAGTGAAGGACAAGAAAGAATCAACAAAAGCACAACATCATAGCTGAATAACAGAAAGTTTTGCTTGAAATCTAGAATAACATTTGGTCTTACCAGCCAAAGCAGAGATCCAGATCTGTAGAACAGATATAACAGACTGCAAGGAATGAAATAATAAAAACAAGTGATCAGACAGAACCCACAGATCATGGAAATGAGGACATGAGATTCTCTTTATAACTATCAGCCACTCCAAGTTTGGCAGAATCTGAAACATTGCAATCCACAAGGCATAAGAATCCTGTTAGTACCTGAATATGGCTTAGAAACCTTGCAAAAAAATTGTAATTCATCCACTCTTGGTCAAGATAACACCCCATGATCAGACAACAGAACATTCATGCCAAGGTGACATGTCTGAAAAAAACCAGGCTTACAGTATAAGACAGCACTGTTGTTTAGTGATTGGAGTCACATCTGATGAGTGAACCTGTCAGAACACTCATGAAAAAACGACCTCAATTCCAGACGTGCTATGAAAAAGAACCGATTGAGAGAAATAGCATAAATATATCGTAAGAATATATATTGAGAGAAATAGCAGCATAAAACCTTGCACCCTAAAGAGCAGCAGCTGCAATTTTATTTTCCAAACATCAGTATAAGATGAAAGACATGAAGTCTACAATACACAATAGATGAAGGTTAAAACACAGGCCTATACACGCATGTCCCTCCCTTGTGGGAATGCAGTAACCCCCAAAAAACAACCAAGGAAACCTCATGAAGCTTTTTCACTCCCACCAGAAATTTTGTATTGGTGTGGACAAAAAGACATGAACAAAACAGTGTCTCTGAAGCTCATTGTGAACACATATCTTGAAAGTTATTCTTTTCCACATGCACAAAAGGAACGTGATTCTGCTATAAGGAGGCCAGAGAAGGCTTGTGAGACATTGAAGTGCTTTCTTTCTAACAAACGACACCCCAGTCTCACTGGATTCCCTTGTCACAGAAATCGTCCCCGCAGTATTGCCTCTGCCTTCCGAACTTCCTTCATTGCTCCAATCACAAATATCTGCACAAGGACATCTCAAGCCATTAATAGAAAGTTTCATGACTGAAGCACTGGAATGAGTACAAACTCAACATTTGATCAAACTTATGAGGGCAACAACCATGACCAAACCAAATTGACAGTAAAACATACAAAAAGGAATTGCAGTTTTCAAAATGAATGACCAAGAAGGACATGACTAAGATGAGGAGCCTGTTGTACAGATGGACTTTCACTAGTTAGATGTAGACTAGAGCTTGCCTTGTCAGGAGGGCCTCTGGCACCACCAATGAAAATGTCTGCCCTGCAATTGAGGACACAGAATCCCACCAATATTGAATGTCACCATTACTATTCTGCTGCACAGTGTTGTACATCATGAGTTTGGGCAAATACTTCTCTCAACTCCTGCCAAGAGGAAATCTGTATCAATTTGGGGTTCATGTCAGAAAGTTACCGGCAGGACTGCTTGATGTACAGAATAGAAGAACCCTTCTTGCCAATAATGCGACCCATTTTTCCATATGGGACATCAACCACTGCCAGCACCTCCTCTTGTGGCACCTCTTCCACTGCCAAACTTTCTGGCAGGAATGAAAACCCACCAGAAATTTGAGTAAGTTGTGTAAAACACAGATAAATGACAGTGTTGCTGATCCATTCCAATTTTCTCATGTGAGGGAAAAACAACAAAGAATCTAACCATCAGCATTCCTGCTTGTATGGAGTCATGATTACATCAAAATAAGCCTACAGGGACCAATAGGCACAGTGGATCACTCCCACTTCAACTCAATTATTTGATGTTACAGAAAACAGAGTACAGAAGACATTGTTTAACAGACAGAGCATAGACCTGGGAGGCTGGGTAGGGGAGGCCAATCAGAGAAGCCATGGCCACCAGCACAAAAGCAGCGGCAGTACAGAGAACTTCGGACACCAAGGCGCCACTTGGAGAGCTCAGGTAGCAATCTGACCATGCAATGATGTATGCGGAGAAGAAAGCGAACATCATCAGCTGCTACACGTTTCATCATTTCAGTCCATGGTCGGTGTGTCCAAAATTCTGGATCCTGGACCAAAAGATTCACACTCAAATATCAATATATGATACTCCATTATACCACATCTGTGGCACATGTACTCCTGCTCAATCAGTGACAGATGTTCAACTGACCTGGGTTATAGTGGCCTATGACAAAAAGAAAATTCTTCAGAGACAGCTTGAAGTCAATCCATCCATGACACCACAACAAGGGTTACCATGTAATGGGTTTTCAAATAACTCTACAATTGTGAGAAAATTTCTGGCTAGCTGAGGAGACCAATGCACATTTTCACAAATGTTTTTGACAGATTTCAATCATGAGCCTGTTAGTGTGCAGCAGACATTTGGGAATATCACATACAGCAATTAACTGCTGTTCCACCCATCCTGTGGCACATACAAGGTTGTCCTCTACATGTTCTGAATAGGATAAATGCTCTTCATCTCTGAACTTTTATTCTCAATTCAAGTCTTTGACTGGAGAAGGGATCCGAGGATCTAGCACTTTCTAGTCACTGCCAATGATGACTACAGGACTACACCTCATCACTTAGTCAGAATCTTACTAAACCTTTAGATGGCAACTAAACACAAGTTTAGAGCAAAGAACAGACTGACTGAGAGTCCATAACATATCCATATTTCATGAGCTGACCTTTTTTAGCAAGCTCCGAACCTCCTCTTTCTCATCATATACCACCCCTGCAGATACGATCAGAAAACTCTTGAGGTTCAAATGCAACAAAGGAGCACTAACTATTAACCTATTGTTTGGTCACTCATCTGCTAAAAACAAAAAACTTCTCCAAAGTATTATGATCATTTAGGCTTGCCTATGTGCATAAAGTCAGTGCCTTGGGAGAGATTTTACCACAGAACCGCTCATCTGCCAAGAGATCAACAAAAGATATATAATCATCCGGCACCCATGCTTTGCCTTGCTGCTCTCCAAGCAATGAATATGCAATCTGTTGCACATTTCTTCACCCCTAACATATTATAATGGCAACAATGACCAAGAAAAGCATGAAACAGTTTCCAAATTCAGATACAGATGTCCAACTTGTCAAACTAGGCTTTGCCCTACTCCTGACCTACAAAACCTAATAAGTCTACAGGGAAATATTTGAGCTGGTGTTCATATATAGCCATCACACCAACCAGATGTGAACAGGTCTATTTTGGCCAGGTATCAATTTTAGGATAATGGTGTCAACAAAACACTCAGAGGAAAGGACACAAATTCTTGACATGTGTTGAACCTCAAAGAGAAGCCTTGGGACTGTCACAAAATCTGCAAAAAGCGAAGGAAATTAAGTGGAGACAGCATAAATCCAGGTAATAGACTGACCTGTGTATCAAAGACATTATTGAGCTTGATCCCATACTGGAAATATAGTGCCTGTCACATATACAAAGAGATATGTGATTACCAGACACACAGTTCGTGTGATATGCATTACCAACAAACCCCACACCTATGTCTGTTTTCATGAACAGCACACTCCCTGTGCTCTTGAAAGGAATAAATGTCTATCTGTGTTGAGTATGTTCACATACCCACCACAGATATTATATGACTAATTTGGGCTGTGCAAAAGTGCCCAAAACATCCAGAATGCTTCTTCATAAGAAGAACTCATGGAGCTTCACCAAGAAAACAAGAGATGTATGCACCAAGTACAAGATGAGACCAGAACACTCTCAGTGTGAGGTTATTCACACTTCGACTCCAGAGTTCTTGACAAAAGGAGATCTGAGCAAATGATTTCCTTAAGTTTTTTTACTCGTTAGTACTTCAGATGGCACAAAAAAGAGGGAAAGGGGTACAAGTAGAGGAGTAAGGCACCTCACTGTCACGTTTACAATCATGACAAACTTTGGTTACATAAGGTGACTCCATGGCTGGTTTACAAGCTTGCATCAATGCATTCCCTCCTTGAACTGCATCCACTATGTACACAGCATCCTCAAAAGCCAGCTGCCAGCAAGAAAAAATTTCATTTCAGTCAGTGCTATATTTCAAATCTAGTTCACCTAATGCTAAAGAGTTGGAAATTTTTAGGGGGAGGGCTGAACTGCTGATTCAGAGCTCCCATTGAACCAAAGCATGAATGCTGCACACATACTTGCATGATACAGAGGCGGCCATTTCGGGCAAGGCTCACTCCTTCACAATCAAAGCCAATAACAATGGGCTGCTCTGGATCAGGCTCCAAGAAGGATGATGGGAGCTGAGAGAAATAGGTGACAATATGCACAGGCACTGGCAACATCCAAGGTTCCCCATCTCCTGATTGACTGCAGCTCCTGCAACCTGACCCAAACCAATACCATACACTCTTGATAAATCCCCATCCACATGGGTCTGTCAAATCAAATCCTCACTCAGTGTCCCTCCACACTCAGGTCTATTGATCCTCCCCCCAAGACTGGCATGTGACAAAGTTTCACAAAGTTTAGATGACATCTTTACTCAGTGACCTCCCATTGCAGCTACAGTGTACAGAATCTATATGACTTAATTGTGACGTGGATCCACAACCACATGCAAGATGGCCATGAGTCTTAGCCACTTTTTGTCATTGAGATTGATGCTTCATCAGAAACATTTTGTTTTGATCAATTAAGCTGCTTGTACTGTAGTAGAAGGGCTGCATATCAACCATCTAGTTCACAAAGGTGTGAGATAAAAGAAAAAAAAAACTCGCTGCTGCTGCCATGGTGTGCCATGCACCTCATATGTGTCCTAGCCCTCATCCGATGCATACTTCTGATCCGCATTTCCTTCAACTCCTTTTGTCGCTGAAACCACACAAGCTGATATCACTGCGACTTACAATTGCGTTTCTGGAAGGAAGAAAAGGGGGGGGGGAAAGAAATAAAAGAAGAACTTCGCCACTCAATTCCTGCCTAATAAGACTATCAGGCTTACTTCCTAAAAACATTTCCTTTAGCATCTTTTTGCTGAAACTATGATGCACTGAATCGCAATGGCGGCGAAAGAAAATACGCACAAACACACATCAGCAAAATGTGTAGCAGCTCGAGTAATAAAGCCGTTGTCAGAGAGACCCGGAACAGACAAAAGACGTGTATGTTCTTCCCGACAAGGCAAGATAGTAGAGCGGCAATCTTCTATCTCGTCACTTCCATTTCGATGATTTTCCCCACAACAACAATAGACTTGCATCCCTCTCCTCTCCGAAGTCTCCCGAAGAATCTACCTACGTATCTATCTATCTATCTATCTCGCATTTTTCTCTATCTGAAAACAAAAACGGCCTCAATCACAACTGGTTTCTCTCCAAACCCCTTCTTCCTCCTCCTCCTCCTCCTCACCAAAACAGAAAGCTCGACTTAGGGTTTCCACAACACAAACCCTTTGCAATGGATTTTGCTTCAGAAAATTCATCACATAATTGTGACTTTTAAAAATTAAAGGGCATTGGGACAAGAAAAGCACCAGGAGGATATGCAGTTGTAGTCGTTGGCGAAGCAGCCGCCGCGACAGCCCAAGAGCGCGCGAGGGCCGGCAGGCGTGCCGCCATCGCCATCTCGTTCCCGAGCTCCTTCTCCTTCTCGCTCCTCCCTTCTGGAGCCGAGTTCAGCGCACCATTCACACAGCACCAGACCAGACACGCGTTGTTGTTGGGCCACGTCCCAATCCACTCGCTACTATTGGCTGAAAATAACATAAGTAGCCTCTCGGACAAATAAACGAAAAGCCAACCTCAGCCGGTGGCATTTGGCCACCCAATTTTGTAACGACGTGTCAGTGGATGACGGGTCGTAAACCTGACAGTGTGAAACAGGAAACGACATAGGGCTTTTCCCGGTCCTTTTTGTTCGCCCCCTTTCTTGCACAATTGTTCTTCCTTGTTTGCAAGTTTTGTTTTCTCATCTTACGTTTTTTCTTTCATCTTTTTTGTGACTATGAAATGAAGCTTGTTCATGTGAATAAATCGTCTATTTTGCAGAGAAAAACTTAACAAAAATGCTCTGAGATTGAAGAGAAAAGCTCTGCAACAATAAATGTGCTGTGAGATTGCAGAAAAAGAACTCCACAATAACATTTTGAAAGTCGAGCTGTTGTTCTGTCAGTTGCAAAAACCCAAAAATCTGACACAAACAAGAAGGGTTTTTTCAGCTCCTTTATGTTTTCTTTCACATATTCTGTTACAATAAAATGAAAGCTTGTGCATGTGAATAAATGGTATATTTTTGCACAGAAAAACTCAACATAAATGCTATGAGATTGCAGAGAATAACCCTGCAACACTAAATATGCTGTGAGACTGTAGGAAAATAAACTCCACAACAACGTTTTGAAGGTAAAGCTGCTATTCAGTCCGTTGCAGAAAAACCCCAAAAACCCAAACACAAACAAGAATGGGTGGGTGCACGTCGTATAACCTTAAGAGCTTCACCCACAAATTGTTCAGACTGGTGAACACCATCGCCAGTTTTCCTGCTCGAGAATTTACGGTTTCAGCATCCAAAGTGCACATCTCTTTTGTTTTGCCAACTCTTTTGTTGTTGTTTAAAGTTTGCAACTGAAGAAACTTCGCCTTCTCCATGTTCACTTGAATGAGCTTAAAGTCCGGGAAGAAGAAGAAGCCAAGCCGCAAAGTACTTCCTTTTGAAAACAAGATCCATTTTCTGGCCAAGTGCGACGCTGGTCTTCTCTTCTTCAGTAACATTGAGTTGCTCTAAGCGGATGAAGAACATAGCATTCTCTAAAAGAGCTTCCCGCACTTCAATCTCCCAAATTCTCTTCCGCATTTTTGTTGAGCATAGAATTCACACGATCCTGGTCGAGCTCCATTCCGAGTTCCTGCTAAGAACTTTGGTATAAAACCCTGCCATGTCATAATAGTCTTTGATGAGGACCAGAACCTCATCCTTGATGAGTCTTTGCTTCTTCTCGATGTCTCCTTGCACATCAGCCGACCTCAGATAGAAAAGCTTTTGCGCTAGGATCAGCTTCAAATCTTGTCGTGTGGCTTCTTGCTCCTCCTCCTCCGTCTTCACAACGAGATGAAGATGTTTGCAAGCAAATCGCGCTTTTAGGTCTTGCACAAGAGATTTTTGGGGTTGCATGCACCAGCTTTTGCTTTTTAATAGTGTTCATCTCTCTTTCGTGTTGGAGACCCTGCGGCGTGAAGCTCTTGCGGATGGAGATGAAAGCCAGGTGTTTCTTCGTAGTGTGGCAAGCTCCACATGTAGAGGCTTTGTGAGCAGACGACATTTGCTGGATCTCTTCTGAATCTCCTCTGGATCTCTTCTGTGTTGCTTTCTTTTGTTGGGCAAGAGATCAAGAGGAGGCAGCATGCTGGACATCAATCTGTTCCGGGAGGACAAAGGTTACGATCCACAAGAGATTCGGGAGTCGCAAAAGCGGCGCGGTGCGAGTGTGGAGCTCGTGGACCAAGTGATTGCAGCGGACAAGAAATGGCGGCAATGTGAGTGCTGGCCTTTATCCTCTCCCCTCTCTGTTGTTTGTGCAGTAGTGCAGTAGATCTCTCTGCAGAGAGATCATCTCTCTAAGAGCTTGATCACATAGCGGAGGTTTTTATTTTTTTGCTCTTTGCTGTGCTTGCTCTTTGACGGCTTAAATGCAGATCAGTACGAGCTTATCACCATGAGAAAGGATGTCAATATCCTGGACAAGAAGATTCGCGAGTTCAAATTTGTAAGTCTTCTTCTTCCCCTTTTTTGTGCCAATCTTGCAAACCCTATTGCAATCTGGGAAACCAAAACCCTTCCAGAATGGAAGTACGTTCAGTTTCACTCTATGAATCTAAAATTCTGACTTTCTCTGCAAGTTTCTGCAAACCTTTGCAGAATAGTCAGAAATCATAAAGCAATGATGCAGTCATGGGATTTTCATTTCTGCCCCCAGGGAGAGATGTTCATACACACCTCAAAATGTTGCTCAGAATGTTTTTGTTGTCTTAAATTGCAGGCAAAGCAAGATGCGGAAAAGCTTGTCACAGAGAAGAAGAATCTTGAGGGATTGATTGATTCAAAGGAGAAAGAGATGGAGGAAGTGCAAGAAATCAGGGATGCATTTCTGAGTGCTGTTGGCAATCTGGTTCATGAAACTGTGCCATGTCATAAAGACGAGGTTGGTCTTTCTCCACATGCTTGTATCATTGCTCAGAAAGAGTGAGAAATCTACGAGAGTTTGATGTTAGGTCTCGTGTCATAAAGTTTTGTTTGTTTGTCATTGATTGATGGACAACAGGAGAACAATGAGGTCATCCGAACATGGGGGTTACCAAGACAAGAGATCAACCTCTGGAATCATGTGGATCTTGCACGTCACCTTGGCATTGTCGATTTGGAGGCAGGTACATTCCTTCTTCAACTTCAACAAGATTTTGTGCAGTTGTAGAATCATCTGTTGATCCTTTTTGCAACGCATGAGGCTTACAAATAGAAAATTGTGGGTTTTTTATGCTGTACATTTGGATCCCAACAGTGATCACAAAATTGTATATGCAGGGAGGGAAGTGGCAGGAAGTCGTGGTTACTTCCTTAAGGATTATGGTGTACTGTTGAATCAAGCACTGATAAACTATGGGCTATCTTTCTTGTTGAGGCGAGGCTACACATTGTTGCAAACACCCTTTTTCATGCAGAAGGATGTGATGTCTCAGTGTGCGCAGTTATCACAATTTGACGATGAACTTTACAAGGTACTGAGCTCTTGACTTCCTAGATTACGTGTGTCCAGATTTTCTTTCAGGAATAGATAGGTTACACAGAAGTTAGTAGTATCCAATTCAAGATAGGAAAGCCTATTGTGCTTTTTGGTGAAGTGATGATGATGTACAAGTGATTGGATTTCCAGGTCTCTGGAGAAGGGGATGACAAATATTTGATAGCAACTGCAGAGCAGCCATTAAGCACTTTTCATCGTGGCCAATGGATGGACACCAAATCCCTTCCCATCAGGTACTGTAAATGTCTTCACTATCACACACACAGTCAGTAGACCTGAAACCCTGGGATCTGGAAGAGACAATTGGAGAGACAGTAGCAATGTGCATGACTACCACCACGGGCATTGAATGTTGCAATGGATACTGGTAATTCAATATGGTAATCCCTGTTTTAAGCTGCTTGTTGGCAATGGGATGCAAAATAGGTATGCTGGCTATTCAACATGCTTCAGGAAGGAGGCTGGATCTCATGGGAAGGACACTCTCGGTTTATTCCGTGTGCATCAGTTTGAAAAAGTTGAACAATTTTGTATAACAAGCCCACATGGAACTGAATCATGGACCATGCTTGAGGAGATGCTTAAAAACTCTGAAGACTTCTACCAGGAGGTAAAATCCTTGCTATGGTATCCGATATCTCTCAATCTGAAGGTTTTTGATCGCACTTTTGTCAGTTTAATACTAGATGCCTTATTCAAAGCCTGAATCCTAGCAGGAAGGTAATTCTCCTGACTCACTTTTGATATCTGCTGTCAAGTGTTGAAGCCATATGGTTAGCCAGGCTTTGGGGTCTAACATCATATGATTCTGAGTGCAGTTGGGGCTTCCTTATCGAGTGGTCTCAGTTGTCTCTGGGGTGCTCAATGATGCTGCAGCCAAGAAGTATGATCTAGAGGCCTGGTTTCCTGCATCACAGAAGTACCGGGAGCTTGTGTCATGCTCAAACTGCACTGACTATCAGTCCCGTAACCTTGAAATCCGTTATGGCCAGAAAAAGGTTTGTATATTCCTTATCATAACTTTCAACCCTTGCTATGTCTCACTGCTTGGACTGCACACTGCTTGGACAACCTAAAACATGGTGGCATATGTGGAGACAATATTGACCTTATCTTACAGATGGTATTGTTTTGAGTGGGTCTAATACATACATTTTCATGCCCCCCTTTGTTTCCAAGTCCTGCACCATTTTCATTTGTCAAACATGTGATTTGATTCTCATTGGGAGCCTGGCTGCAATTTCCATTCATCTGGGTCAAGGTTCCTAGGTTGCTTGGTTTGTTTTCCTATCATGATTTTCTGGTCAGAAGCCAGATTATCCAACCAATGGTGCAATTGATGGACTGCAGAAGGAGGACAAAGTGAAGCATTATGTTCATCTCTTGAATTCAACTCTCACAGCAACAGAGCGCACCCTTTGTTGCATTCTTGAGAACTATCAGACAAAAGATGGTGTAAAGGTTCCTGAGAAGTTGCAACCTTTCATGATGGGAATGGACTTTCTACCCTTCAGAACCCCAATAGTAAAGACAGCCCATACAAAAATCATCCATAAAATTCCTGTGGCCTCTGTGCCTCATAGTGCAGTTAATTTTGTTGCAAGTGAGATGTCATCATTACAAGCCTCAAAAAGAATACTACTACACCTGTTTTCATTTGGTTTAAGATTCTCAAGACAATTTTGATCTAGACTGTTGGCATTAGAGTGTTCCCCTTGGTAGCCTCAGTCCCATTTCACCCGAACTGCATTTTTCACAATAGAGTTGTGGAGAATTTAAATGCTTTGAGGCTGTCTCAGCAAATCATAAACATTGTCATCTGATGGTAGTTCAGATCACTCGTCAAGCAACTTGTGAATGATCTGACTGAACCTCAGGATGCAGATTGTTGTGCAACTGTTTGCTGAGAATTTTGTGCAGATTTATTTCCTCATTTATTCCCACTGTCTGAGCCAGCAGGAGAGTCATGGCAACTACTTGCTGCTATTTTGTGATGAAGGTGACACTCAAAAGCTGACGATGGAACTTATTCTTTTGTTTTAATTTGGTTTTGTTGGAATAAGTCACTAAATTGGATGAGCACACTATCTTCTCATTTGCATTTGGCAGCATTGAATTAACTTCTTGAGCAGGTCCTCTGTAAGCCAATAAATTCCAAGATTGCTCTTGTTAGAACTTAGCTTCCATCCACCTGTTGACACCTGAGGACTCTTTGCCTGTTATGAGAAAATAATGAGAGGTGATAAAATTATGTGACTTGGTTAGGTGATGTGAATGGAAAATGGATTTGATAAACAGAACAGTTTACTGACTGCAGCTAGGTCTTAAACATTCATTCTGAAATTGGTTCCTAGTTCCAACCAAAATTATATGTCCAAATCTTACACAAATGCAAAGTCTCTTACTTATGGGCAACAAAACAAATAGATTTTTGAACCCTGATATTGTTGGATCTTGTTGAGATATCATTCAAAAATCGGTTCCCGATTCCAACCAAAAGATTATACCCAAATCCTACTCAAATGTAAAGTCCCTTAGCTCCAAAACCCATCAAATTATTCAAACCCTAATGTTGTGGAATCTTGTTTCCTCTTTCGGATTGTAACTGGTGTTGAGGTCATGAAGGTCCTTCACAAAACTTAGCATAATGGAGATTTTCAAATCCTGGTGTTTTTTAATCTTGTGTCCTCTTGCAAATTTTGTGAGGTGTTGAGGTTGGGAAAGTCATTGATAAAAATTCAATATAATGGAATTGTTGCAATCCACCATGGGTACATGTCAGAACAGGTTCTTTAATTTTTGAGAACTGCAATTAAGAACCCTAAGAACCACCCTGATAACCACTTGGAGTCTGTTGTCTGTTCCTGATAACCACCAACAATGGTCATGACCCTCATAAATGCTATTTGTTCTCACATCCTCAAGCACTTCACTACTCAGACCTCCAAAATATCTTGGCCATTTGAACTAAGAGTAATTTTTTCCAAGGTTTGCAGATGTCATCATCACACCATCAACCATTTGGACTTCTGTACGGGAAGCTTGCCACAACCCAAATTCATGCCATTGACCCAGCAGGCTTCTCCAATGTGGTTCATTTCTATAACACTCTTTAACACATAGAGTCACCTGTGAGATCAATACAATGCAATGATGTTGATTATACTGGATATAAGGGTTCTTTAGAGCGACACAACAATCAACAGTGATGCAACCTCACAAAGAGCATCACACTTTCAAAATACTCTGGATCATGAGGATTTTCAAAGAAGATAGTTAGTTGCTGCTATGAATGAAGCACACAAGGAAATCCAAGTGGTTGGACTAACAAACAGCTGGTCCATGGCTTTCAGGTACAATCCATAAATTGGTTCTGCTAGAGATGAATGAAACGAACAATCATTTTCAGTTATCCATCCTGATTCAAGCCAAGTCCATATGTCTTGGTCTATTTGTGGTTGCCCTGTTGCAAAGGGGATTGCTTGCAGGTGCTCATGATTCCTTAACAACACCACTCCACTCACAAACTATTAATCAGATTAACTCAAAATACAAGTCTGATTCATAACTCAATCCGTTCTGGATTGTTCATGGCATGTTGAAGAGTACCTGATATTTAGTGCAGAACAGTTGAGTGGTTTGCTTGTGAACCATATTTTCCACTCTCTACTATGATACATCTGTTATCATAATTTCACTATTCTCTTGCAATGTGAAATGATCATGAGAAGTCAATATTAGCACATAATCTTGCAATGAATCATAGAAAGAACAACAGAAAAATTGTCCTCCATACTGCACAGTAAAATTGACCCTTCAATGCTCATTCTTTCAGAGCACAACTAGATTTAAGCTGCAGGAAAATCCCAATGAGTGCACTCATCACCATTTTGAATCAATGGACATATCTCTGAAAATGTAATGCCATTTTGCATTGTCCCAGCTAATAGATTGTAATACTGTTGATGGCTTTGGAGAATCATTACACTCGGTTGTAGCCAAGGCGTTTACTGAACAGCTGGCGAATGAGGTACACTTGACCAAGGCTCACACCAACCAGGCATAAATACTCACCCATGGTGTAGAATATTAATCTTGTGTTGGTGCTCTCATTTGCTGGCAACAGAAAACAATTTGGGCAGTTGAGAGAGTGAACAACTAGGTTAACTCTTGCACATTCAACTGAGCATAAATTGCAACATAACTGAAGGGAAAATGTTGTTATAACTATTGTACTCTGTAACAAAGCAAGATATCATTAAAACTTCAGCAAACAACTAGGTATTGAGCACATTGGGTGCACATCATCAAGAAAAATTAAGGAAGATAGACAAGAGGAAACTCACTGATCCGATGTCGAAAATCTCGAGCTTTCAAGTAGTTTTGTTCTGCAGCAACCGACTCCAGAGCTTCTCGGAGCTTTGCAATCTTCACATTTACAGGGGTCAAGTGCTCTGCACCCAAATTTTTCGGTTTCCAATCAACACAAAAAATCCACCAGAAATGTCACTTCTTCTCGGGTGCCAGTTGCTATTCATATAACATCCCTGAACTGAAGCAGATTCTCACCAACCACTTTTGAAAACATCACACTATTGCAAATATAACCCGAATACCATTTGAGAGGCACCACTAGACCTACAAGTAGAGAACTTACAGAATCAAAATCCGTGCTGAAACCCAAAAAAATGAAAAGACTCAAAGGCAGGTGGAGGGTTTCTCTTCATATGGCAATACCAAAAAATGTATGCTGCACAAACCCTTCTGATTCAAAACAATGCACCTATTGAAATCCACCACGTATCCTAGTATGAACCTTAAATCACTGCAATCACAAGCACTCAACATTGAACATCAAATGAAAGCATGTTGCCCAATTCAGTTTACAGACTCATGTTTTGCAGTGTTGGGTGAGTATCAACTTTTGAACATATCAGCTGGTACTGGTATTGGATCTTTCTTTAAAACTTTCATACCAGCCTGGTCTTGGTATTAGGATCATGGGCTGATTTTTGGCTCGTATGAGGCAGGCATATACCGGATGTTGAGACTGGGACAACCTTGATATGAAGCTGGTATTGCCTCAGTTTCCTACCACATATACTGGTAGGAGGCTGATATTGCCTCATGTCCCTACTGGGCAGATATTGGTACAAGGCTGGTATTGCCTCAGGTCAAACCAGTCTGGTGGGTTCTTTGATACCAAGACCAGTGTCAATCTATATATCAGGGTACCAGCCTGCTACCCACCTGACACTAGGATACTCAATTAGCAATGCAACAACAGATACCCAACTGTAGTTCAATGACAACCCAGCAAACTTGAATTGGACCTGACAAAATTTGAACAAGATGCCAAGGACCTGTAAAATCTCTCATCTTCACAAACTCACCATCCTTTGCTAAGTCCTCAATGCCTGGGACATGGCCAACATGAATGTAAAATGAGATCGTCTCTGGGGTTGATGATGGGTTAATGAAGCAGAATCTGTATAGCCCTCGCTCATGCGCCTGAAACTCAAATTTTTTCCCATCATTTGCAGCTGCACTGTATACCTTAGTTCCTCCTGGACTCGTCACCTGAAACGTATCACCACATACCACAAAACTCTGTACATTACCTACATGTTTGAGACATGGAATTGCCACAATCTACAGCAGATTTTATTATAGCTGACAAGTCTCTACAGCTCTCATTGCCCTGCTGGATGGTCTCTCTAATCAATCACATGTCATAATGAAGCAGGACCTTCCAAGGACAATGTACTGAAAAACATGGTCCCTGCAATCCTGACTCTAGGTACCAGATCCGAGGGCCCTGAACCCTAATCCGAAGCCTGTACCAGAATGCCTGGAACGTCTAATGTCGATGGTATTTTTGGAGTTTCTGAGCTGACGAGATTTGCAGGCTCACACGGTAGGATACAAAAATGCGAGATGTCAAAATTCCAAAACAAAAAACGACCCCACACCCAACCAACAACCCTTTGTAACCAACCCTATTATAACATGATGGAGATCACAAACCCCGAGTACAGAACAAAAGAAGCATTAAAACTATCAAGAAGAGGAAGAAGAACGAGAAAGAAGAGAAATAAGGAGAGGAAAAGTTGCCAAGTACCACGAGCTCGACACGTTCATTAGTACCCCATGAAAACCCGTGTTCTCTCACCACGAAGTTACCGCTCACCAGATCCCCGGCATACTCAACTTCCTCGTACACACACTCTTTCGCCAGGATTGTGGTGATGAGAGCTGCACTGTGGGAAATCAAACCAAAAACAATACAGAGGAGCAAGATCGACTTGATTTGCACACTACCCATCATCATCTCCATCATCTTCTTCCCCTTGTATCACCCCAGATCTCCTTTGCGTCGTCGCTGCTTCTTCCTCGAGCAAGAAACACTACAGCACGCCCTTCCTACCCACCCTAGAACTTACTTATTCAACCAACCACCAAAACACCTAATTGAGAAAACAAAACAAAACAAAACAATTGTTTTCTAGACTTTCTAAAGATGAGATGGAAAAGCTTTGAGTGCAAGTTCGATTTCTGTAGTGCTCTCTCTCTCTCACCCGCAAGCTTTCCATGGTGTAAAACTCCAAAACAACCTTCAAAGAGCTTGCAGGGGCCTTTACAATTTTTCATAAAGCTCTACATTAAAAATTATCTTAAGACAAAAGAAGGATTATGGAAATTCAAAAATTTCACACATGCAAAAAAAATCTATTCTTCAAAAAATCCTTCGATAAGAAATTAAAATATTTTTAAGATATATATATATATATATATTGTAAGGTTACATGTCAAAAAAATCGACTTGTTCAAAGTGATAGTGTTGGTTTTGTTTTTTTTAATGCCTATCAAAATTGGATATTTTAAATTATATTTGCTAGTTTAAAAAAAGCTAAGAATTTTATTAATGTTTTTATCATTTTTTTCATGCTTATCATTTTTTTTTTCTTTTTTTTCTTTTTTTTTATAGTAAAATATGGACCATTTGACTAGTCATTTTGATTGGCAACTAGAAAACCATTTGAGCCTAGTCAAATTTATACCCATATTTAAATAATTTAATTTTTTAATTATCATCATAAATAATATTTTTGTGATAGGTAGGTAAGTAGGTAGATAGGTAGGTCATAAAAAAGTATGTAATTAGACTTACCTTATTTCATCCTACTTGACTTACCTTAAGTTAACCTAATATAATTTACTTAACTTACTTGGTCTAGCCTACTTACTTTAACCTTTTAAGCATGTGCATAACTTACAAGTATAAAGAATTGAACCTTTGACCTCCCCAATGATAAATCACCAATTTGAAGCAACCACATCAATATGGGCCAATTGATCTAAAATAAATATTTCAATTCCAAAAAATATTAATTGAATTTTAAGGTTTTTTTCTACTAGTGTAATTATCCATAATGAATCACTTTTTAAAATAATTATAAATGATTATATTTATTACTTATAAGTTACACTAAATAATTATTTTTAAAACATAGATTTTTACATTATATATTGTATATTCTTACAATAAAAACAAATTAATTACTGTAATTAATGTTACATTACTTTAAAATCATTGTAATTATTTCATATAAGAATTAATTATAGTATATGCATTATTATTTTTTAATTGAACATAATTTTTCACAATCTGTAATTTGTAACTTTAAATCTGAATTAAAATTTTAGAAAGATTATATTGTAGTTAAAATAGTTATTGTAGTGATTTTAATTTCAGGAATTATTATAAATTAATTTAATTTCTTATTTTCAAAACTTCTGTAATTACTTATCTATGATAATTTTAAAAATTACAATAATAAATGTAATTTTATAATAATTAATTTATATTTTTAATATTACTCTTTTTTCAATCGTGTAAGAATTTTTATTAATGACAATTTTTCATTCATTATTTATAATTTTTTAAATACTTATTCTTAAAAATTAAAGTAATTAAATTATTTTTACATGAATTATATTGTTTATAGTTCGACTAGATATTTATAAATAAATCAAATACTTTAATTATTTATTTATCTCTGAGTTATGTATTAACAACTTGTGAGAAACTAGGTAGCTACTTACTTAAATATTAAAAATATATATTATTTATTTAAATGATTGATAATGAATATTTAATATTTTTACTATATAGTTTATATTTTTAATATATGTTAAATTTAATCATTATTAATTCAATGGTTATCTAATTATCTAATGAACCATGTACTTGAATTGTTTATAAATCCATAAACTAAAAACAAAAGGCATGAGGAAAGATTTAGAGTTATAATTTAATTTGTGAAGAAATTGCAACTCAAAATTTATCCCATATTGTTTGTTTTCCATTTTTATTTTGAACAATATATAAACAAGGGGTTTGGTCATCAAATTACACATTAAGAAAGTTGTGCACATGGGATGAACTAATTAAAGACTTAACCCAAAACAAAAACAAAAATTATGCACAATTTTAAACTATCAATTTCCCCAACCTATCTATCTACCTAGCTAGGTAGGTACATAGTATGACCTACCCACCTAGGTCAACCTATGTACTTACCTACTTAAGTACCTACTTATATGAATAGGTATTTAGCCTAGGAAGGTAGACCTACCTACCTACATTTTTACCTACGTAGGTAAGTATGTAGCCTAGGTTTATAGGCACCTATTTATGTACCTACTTAGGAACCTACCAGCCTAATATTAATATTTTGTATTAAAATCGTTTAAAGGTGTCGCGTGGCTTATTTACATTGGGCCACGTGTCATAATATAGGTCATTCAAACATTTGAATTGAATGTCCTAGATTATTTCAATATTATTATTATTATTTAAATTATTTAAATTATTCAATATTCAAACACATGGCAACATGTCATTTGCTTCAATTGTGACCAAAATAGTTTCATTGTAGTCGCATGTGACAATATGTATATAATGGAAAAAAAAAAAAAAAAAAAAAAAAAAAAAAAAAAAAAAAAAAAAAAACTTGTATTTCTTGACTTTTTCTTTCATCCAATACCTTTTGTCATTTGTAACTAATGTCTCATGCAACTTTTTCAAGGTGACTAATGAGATTTTAGTCGTAAATGTCACTTATGACTAAATTTTAATTGCAGAGACCAGTTGAAAATACCTGTTTTTCTTCTAGTGAATAACATCCTTCTTGGAATGCTTGTGTTTATGTTAGGCAGAACACATAATCATACAAGGAACTTGGGAAAAAAATCAGTTATGTCCCAACAAACACATAGTTATTTTGGATTGACATAAGTAGATTTGTGTTGTTGGTTCAATGGATGTCGATTTTGTTTGTTGATTGCTTAAGATAGATATATAGACCATGACAAGGATTTTTTTTCCCTGTGCGATTAGGAGTTGAAGGAAGAAGTCACAACTTATTACTAAAATCTAATTAGATTGTTACAAACCATAAAACGTCACAAATGTGGGTTGAATGACCCTCACCTTGAGTTTCAAAATAATCGCATTATTTTTTGCATGTTTAGTTCGAAATCCTATTTTAGACTTCCCTTCAACAACTTCCTCTTGCGCAACCTTTTAATAAATTGTGTGCACTTCCAAAACAACATCTTCCTATGCAACTTCTTGACCTCCTTTGCAAAGCCCCAAAAATTGAGCTTTAAATGGTGTGCCACAACACATGCATTGGGCTACCAATTATTTGAGCTACATGCATTACACTATTAAGCTTCAAGCAACTTAAACACGAGCTTCACAAGAAGCTGCACTTCACACACCTAAGATGGGCTTCAAACTATACAACAAAAAACATCTTAAGCTTCACAATAGCACAATAAAAAACCTCCTCCTTTGCACTTGACTTAGAGGGTACATGGCAAATGAATGAAAGGATGTGAGAAACCATTGAGTTTGTGTGTCTTCACACCCCTACAGTCAAACTCCTTCACACGCAATTTCGTGGCTTGGAAGGAGCATGGCAAACCCTTGAAAAATTAGAATATTCGCACAAGGATAAAACCAACTCATATTGGGACTTGGTGTTTTTTAATTACTTTAGCTATCCATGGTAGCCAACAACTTTAAAGGCCATACAAAAGCTTACCTCTCTTGTATGAAGTAATAACTTAACAACAAACTTGTAATTGATGGTAGCAAATGCAATAACAATAATGGGCTTGGAAAAAATGCATTTTTTTAGAAACAAGCATGGTAGTGTGCATGATTGCATGTGCACATATGACACCAAATGATTATTAAAGAGGCCACTGTAATAAGTTTCTAGATTATAATAAAGACAAATTTTGGTCCCATGTTGGCCCAATTGGATAACAACTATGAAAACACATTACAAAAAAGGAGGTAATGAAGGGAATAGTGGGATATGTGCAATCGCATATAAGGTTATAATTTTGCCAATGTATAAAACAAGGAGCTATTGATACAACTAAGGTTTCCATCACCCCTCTTGGTTTTCTTCTTTCTCTTTCATTGGAACATATGTTTAGTCAAATTAGTTGTTGAAATGGGAGTGGCAATTTAAAACCTATAAAAATTTTATATGGATTCATGCATAAGGTGGCATATGGAAAAAGGCGATGGGAATATATGAAGTGTAGGCATAGTGAAGAACTCATTATTAATATGTTTTCTGATGATTTCTACTTCATGGAGATGAACACACGACTTTAAGTCTCTCCAAGTTCTCGCTTGATAATGCAAAAATAAATAAAAATCTACCATCATGTGCAATCTTACTTCTTGTTTGATGCATGTGTGGAGTTTTTAATGTTCTTTAAATTTCCACCAAATTCAAGGATTTGTTCTTTTAAAGAATTTGTTGAATCAATATTTTATAAATTTGAATTGTTGGATAAAACTTAGATTTATAGGAATTCCATGTTTTTGAACTACATGTGGAACATTTTGTCACGTAAATGGCAATAAGGCAACATTTAATGTAATGACAAATTTGAGTTGGAAGTGGGGAAATTCTTCCCCTTTGAAATAAAACCAAATCAAGCTTTTAAATATGTATGTTTTCTACCACAAAATTATCATGCTAAGGGGAGATAAAAGCTTTTTTGTGCACATGGAACCACATTAGGTTTCTTTTGTTGAATCCAACACATGTTCATGTATCTCAAACATAGTATCTTATGTTGAGAGTTGTTTCATATAAAATGACAATTACTACATCATCTAAGGTTTTTAAAAAATCAATTTTAAAATGTTCAACATGTTCGTAGTCACATTATTTAAAGGGAATTGACATAAGTCCTCCCCAAGTACCCTAAATCATGTGGCTACAAACATTGTGAATGTTTTGTTATAGCCAAACATACTAATATATAAAAAGCTTCCAAAATTTAAGAAAGTTCATTTAGGGTTGTGGTGTCTTTGGGCCAAAAACATCAACTGAATTTCTAGAAGATTTATAGAGATGGGAATCATGATATTTGCTACTACACTAAAGACATAACAAATCAAAGTTTCATTCAACATGCAACAAGTTTGTGACAATAAGCTTCATTTCACATTCACCTACCATTATCCAAGAAGCTTAAGGCATAGAGAGAGGCACACATAAAACATAATATAGTGGTTAAGGCCTCCTACACCCTGAACATGTCCTTTATTAGTACATTTATGATGAGTTTTCCACGAGTATCATGTTCACAAGCTATTTATTGCACTCTAGCTTTTGGCATAATTCTTCATCAAAAATTGATTGGAAGGCCAAATTGATCCCATCAATGATGACCTTGAGATCTTTAACCATGGTGATTCGAAATTAAACCTATGGTTGTATTTGTAAAAGCAATTTACAAAACAACAACTTGCTGCAAACAAGATCTAAGGCACCAGCCATATTCATGTACCCATGATTATTGAGAGTAGATCTTGGAAATTCAATAAAAAGTTGCACAAAACCCTTCAATACTTTTACATCCCATCTATGTAACAAACCAACAATTATTGTCAAAAATTGTGCATCATTGGAACCAAGTTTTGTTTCCTCAAAAGCAATTGTTTTTAAGTCTCCCAAAATCAAGTCATCTTCAATATAATTTTCACTAATAGAAATGGTGTTTCAATCCAATTCTTCATCCAAGGACTAGTAAGCTTTAAAAGCAAGTTCAAAAATCCATAGATAGGAAGCTTGTAATGTGAGCTTTGATTCCTTAACCTCCTCCACCTTTGATGCCATAACAATGAGGACATCTAGAAGCCAATCTTGGATTAATGGCTTTCAAATAATTGTTGTTGGACTAGGGCCCATATTTCAACTTTAATTTTTTTGGATATTTGACTTTTACACTAAAAGGGCATTAAGAAGGCTATGAACGATCATAAAACCCATGCCCATAACCCCTAGATTTTGTGAAGAGGTATGTGAATTTAGCAACATGTGTTGTTGTTCCTTGAATACAAGATTCCATTTCCTTTTTTTAAGGTTTATCATCCAAAAAAGAATTTGCATTCGCCAAACTCCAATCGGTAGAATCTACAACAAATGAGACAAGCCTTTTATAAAGCAAAGGAGTTTTAGTGAACTCCAAAGCCATAACATCCGCCATTGATTTTATTATAGATTTGATGACTTTGAAAGTCTAGAAAGCTATGCATAATTTTGATGGCATTTGAATGGTTGTTTGTCATCCCTGCAATCACCATCTAAATACATAACCTATTATGAACAAGGATGAGAGACATGAAATTGACCATATCCATAGCGAAGAGCCAAGACATTGCACAAAGTCCAAAAAGGCTACAAAAAACTAAATAACTACTTTAACCAAAAATGCTTGTAGAGTAGAAAACAACACATACTAGTCCAAAGAAGGAAATAACATTTAGCAACATGTACAAAAAAAATGATAGGAGAAAGGCATATACTTTGGTTGGTGTTGGATGGGGGTTCTGAAAGTGGATTTGTTGGTGAGTTCTAGTGGTGTTGGCCACATTATTTTTTGCCTTGACCTTGCTTCTGCTCTTTTTCTTACTAGGAGATGCAATGCGTGCATTTTCCAAGTTTGATGAAAACTTTTCCACCATATGCATGGTCCACTCCATGAGTTCTTCCATCATTGTTTGTGATCTCTCTTGAATAGACATGCAACCTTTTAGCCAACATTAACTATTTGATAAGGGTGATAAAATCAACATCAATATTCACACTAATGAAAATAAACACACTTTGTTAATAAGCTAGTATGGATTCTCCATACACTTAAACATTCATTGCATATTTATTATATTCTAGTGCAAAGGCATGCTAGTAAAATGCTAGCCTTGAATACAAGTATTTTGAACAATAAAGTTTCATGGGTCTAATGGTGCTACTAGTTTTTTGAACTCCAATTTCTTCAAAATACAAATTGGCAATTACCCATACTTAGATTCCTAGAAAATATTTCTTTGATTGTATGGCCAATATGTTTTCATATAATGGATAACAATTGAAAATGCTAAAAAAATGAATAAAAGGCTTGAAGAACTCACAACTCTTGTGCTACTTGGCATTGAAGTGAACTTTGAGGACTTCTTACAATTTCGTTTGCTTTTAGGTGCTTCTACAGGTTTAGGAAGCTCCCCATTTTGCTCTAGAGCCAAATATAGAGAAAAATGTGTATGCAACTATGAAAGTATGGACCATTGTAGGATTACCAATGCCAACCATGGGGTTCTCACATCTTTAACAACTTTTCTCAAGCATAAAAAAAACTCTTGTGAAGACAATTTTTCAAAAATGGTCTTCTTGGTCTTATATTCTATAAATATATATTTTTACCTATTCTCAACAAGATCAAAGTGATGGTGAGATCATTAGAGGTTTTGTTGACCCTTGATTTATAATTTTTTATAATAGAAAAAACCATATAATTATAGGGGCAACTAAGTAAATGGAAATATAAAATTTATATGATGTTCAAAGCTCAAAAGTTAGGTTAGGAATTTAGGTTCAAGTTATATAATTGAAAAAATTCCAAGAAGGGAAATAATTCAAGACTAACACAAATAGAAAGAAGCTTAAGAAATATAAGGAAAGAAATTATTCCCATTACAAAACATTGCCTAAGGGTCATATGTAAAAATGGGCAAATAGAGCTGTAGAATCATACAAGGAAATCTTCCTAACCTATCTTTGCATGAGGTGTAGTGCTTAAGATGCATGAGGAACATATGAACAAGACTGGTGGCATTGGGAACACCTTTAGCATCTCGAGGCAACAATGTAGGGAAGATTTGACTACCTACTGAGTTAATTCAAAAATGGTACAATCATGCATGCATTGATTGGTCAAAGCTGACTATGCTAGAGAGATTTCATGTTCACCAATCATTTAATGGCCATTTCGCTAGTCAAGTTGGCAATTGGATGAATTGACCAATCAAGATGGTGACATATGGAATGTTAAGATGATGGTATGTTCCATTGCATTTTGACTATCATATTGTTGAAACTAATCAAGTTGGTACCTTGACAATTTGATTAATTGAGATGGCAATACATGGAATACCAAAATGATGACACATTTCATGACATTTTGATTATTGTATGGACTACAGTCAAATTAATGATGTGTGAAATTGAACAAGGAAGATGATGATGTGTGGACCCCCATGAGGATTGCACATTTAATTTTGACAATATTGACTATCATGTTGACTTAGTAGTTAGATTAAAAATGAACCAATTTTACTGATTGAAATTCACCCAAATAATGTCACATGTAAGTCCAAATGAGACAAAAATATTGTCAACTTGACACATAACCAATTTGATTGGGAGAAAATTGACTAGTCAAAAACTACCATTCTAGGCCTAGTACAAAAAAACCTCCCCAATCAGAGTGGTGTATACAAAACAACTTGTCCATATGGTTGACAAGAGGTTTTTTGGGCCCTTGATGTATAGGGTAAATTTTGACTATAAATTTGACTCAATGGGGGTTCAAAAATACACATTTTTGTGGTAGTGGTGGGTTTTAATTTTGATTTATTTTCTTTTAATGTCCCTATGTTACACATTGTTGTGGTGGTTTTTTTTCTCTTCTTCCCATGGTGTTTTGTGTACAAGTGCATAGTGTGATGCATGTGTGGCATGCAATTTTGTTGTCGTTGTCTTCTTGTGTTGACGATTGATAATTGGGTTGAAGTCTATTCATTATGTTTTTTTCTAGCGTAAAAAGAAATCTTCAAATTGTTGTGTTTTTTTGTTGTGTATCACCATGGTCATGGGTCTTGATGTTTCAACATTCTTTTTTATGGTGTCCTTCTAATCATTGTTGACAATTTGTTTTGTTTATCCCCATTGTCACTTTGTCAAGTGCATGTGCATGTGTTATTCCATTTAGGTTTTTCTATTTTTTCATATTTTTTCATGTTGCTCTAATTCTAATGATCATTGTGGTCTTTTCATGGCCCTTTGCTATGCAAGTATGGTCTTCCCATCATGTTTTTATGTTGTAAAGTTTTGTGTTCAAAAAGTTCCTTATGTGAATTGAACATTTATATCTAGACATGCATACTAAGGTGTTTGCAACTTCACAATCAAAATCAATGTTTTGTCATCCAACACTGTGATACCTTCATGTTTAAAAATTCAACTTATGTGAGCCAAAATCGCGTCATGTGGTTAATGGACCTCATAGATGTCTAAGAGATCATGATTATATGTTTGTCAAATTGTTGAAGGTATTCTCATAAAATCTATTCAAAATTCTTTTGTGGTGCAAATTTGTATGGCGTTTCTTTTATTTCCAATCTTCTATTCTTGGACACTTTCAATCATGTGTTAGATGTTGAGAGTGTCCATCAAAAAACTTTTAACATTGCCGATCTTGAGGTTGCATAATTTGCAACTATACAAGTTAATCAAATCATATTGTGGAAACCACATAATGATAAGTTTGTTTATTGGATTTTTTTTGCCATCAATGATAGATTACTTATGGATCTTGAAAATTTGCAAATGTTACAATGTATTTTTTGCTCAACTATTGGGTCTTACATGTTGTAAAACAGGTAATGCCACTTAGGATTTAAAAAATAAAATCCATTGACTTTCACAAACCTCTCAACTTTGTGTGAAAATGTGTTTCATTTCTTATGATTGGTGTCATGCCATGGATTCATTTTGGATTCAATCATGTCTTTTTTGAGCTCGTTGCAAGGCCAATGCTAGGGTTATGGCATTTTCACCTCAATTGTCACACATCTACCCATTCCCACACTTTCTCCCACTTGAGTGAAAATGTGTTTCATTGTTTTTGGTTAACAATTCACACTTTATTTTGGATTTGCACTTGGATCAATTATTTATCAAACATTTTTTTTCATTTCAAGGAGGACATTTCATGGTTATTTTTGGGAATTGATTGGAAGTTAATCAAGTTAAGATTGCAAAATTATGTCATTGGGTGAAAACACAATCAATTAGACTCAAAAAATAATTATACTTCATGTAATCATATTTTTACACAAATGGAAGAAAGTAAAGTCAAAACATTTTCAATCATTATGCAACTATTAGTTCAAGAGTGAGTTTATAATTTGTTGTATATAAAATTTGAAAATTTTTACTATAATAAAAGTAGGTGAAAAATATTTTTGAAATAAACTAACCATGCGGTGCTCAGAAATACTTTTACATTTGGAGGTTGAAAAATAATTACTTTTACTTTATAAGTTGAAAGCACACAAGTACAATTTAGTGTAGCAAATCCAAGAAAGTAAAAATTGTCAAATATTTCTTCTACTTGAGGCCAACTTTTGAAAAAATACATGTTTGCAAAGTAGAACAAATCTATTTAAATGCATATTAAACAATTCATTTTTTGATATCATATATTGGCATAAAAATAATCACCATGTTCATATTAATAATTGGGATAAATAATATTTCAAAGTTCAATGCATTAAGACATATTTTATGGCTATTTTCCATTTACACATACCAGGATCATGGAGTGTTTACTTGATTATGTTTTCACCCCATTGTAATGCATTATCTTGTAAAGTGTAATTTTATTTTTGAATATTTTGGGTAGTCAATTGGATACTTTTATTGTAATTAATGTCATTGTTGTATTATTCTTGATTTTGAAAGGAACCTTGGTTTTGGTTGTTAGTTTTTAAAAAATAAAAAAATTCTCCAATGTGATTTTCAAGAATCGTTTTTGGGATTTATAGAACTTGTGGTTTCAAAGAGTTTTGAAAAAGTTTGGAGTAACTTTATTTAAAATCAAGTTAAATTCCATTTATGACATTGCATCAATTTTTAAATTGATAATTTGTTTAAAGAGGACTCCATGTTCATGGAAGTGGGCTATATTGAGTGTAGGAGAAAATTGGGGAGGAGTGCAAGAAGGAAAAAAATCTTAGCAAATAATGATTTTTTTTCTTTCTCCTTTTGGGGGAGGAGCTGAATTTTTTGGTTTGTGTTTTGGGAGAAGGGAACCAATGAATTGGTAACCACTTCACAAAGAGTTGAGCTAATGAGTTGGTAGTAACCTAACATTAGTTTATTAAACTAATGATAGAGTTAGAAATAAAACTACAAAAGAAATCTTAAAGACACAACCTTCCTATTATTGTTTTGATGATGCAACATGCATTAAACATTATCACGATTTATTCCACAAGGTTTGTCCAAAGTTGAATTGTCAAAACCAAAAAATAGGGTTTGGGGTATTACATGTAAAAAAATTGTATTTATACGATTAAGGAACATGGACATGTTTTAAGAGGGATTGCAACATGGTCCAAGTTCATGTTTTAGTTTTACAAGAAGCAATTTCATGGTTTGGATCCAAATTTAGTTTCAATGTAAAATTATGAACCTTTGGTCTTATACCCCAAAACCCTAATATAAAACCTTGATTTACCTAATGCTTCAAAACTACCAACAATGGTTAGTATTCCATGCATTGTACATCTTTAGTATATTAATATCAAATATTTAAGAGTCAAATATGTCAAATGTGTCCAAAAACAAATTAAAAATAAATTAATTAATGTACAAAATCAATTGATTTCGAAACATTTTCAATGTTTTTAGTAAAAAAAATCTTGATTGCACCTATGAACTTTTTATATATATAAATATATATGAATGTAATCCTTGACTTTTTATTATGGTTTCTTTACTTACAATGTTTAAGTTTAGCCTTATTGGCTATAGAAATTATGATGTATGAAATATGCTATTGGTTGTTTTCTTATCATTTTAGTTGAGGTGAATTTTGTTCATAATGTGTTTTATTTTAAACGTTTACATGTTTCATTATGCGTTATATTTATGTGTAACTTTATATTTGAAACATTAATTCAACTTTAAGCAATGTTGTTAATTTATAAATGTTTGTTCAAACAATGCTTATTATTCTTGACATTTTGATACAATGTCATGTGATTCAGAATTATTTGACCATTGAAATAATGTAACAATATCAAACTTGGGGTCCACACTATCATGCATTACTAATGATGATCATTTGATTTAAATCACAAGATTGCATGCAATTTAAATTCAATTCAATTTTAATCTAAATTTTATTTGAAAATAAATTATTATATTTAATTCAAATACATTGAATCAAATTTCATTTTCATTTCATTGAATTAACATTTAATTGGAATAAAATTCAATTGAAGAAAAATGCATGGGATGCAAATTGGCATAGGACGTATGGAATAGATGCTTGTGATTATGTTGTTAAAAAGACTCTCGGAAAACACAAATTTTATAAAGACACTTTTCCATCCCTTTTTATTTGGATTTGTTCACGAAACAACTTTTTCCAAAGGATGATTTATGAAACATAAAGTTATCGTACATAAACTAGTTCCAATGAATTATCATCATTATAATTTAAACTTGTAACTTTTTCTCCAAAGTTATAGCTATTGAACTATAGATTCATATATATGGAGGTATGCGAACTTTTTGAAAAATTATTTTAAAATGTTAAAATTTAAAATATAAATTTGAAACCGTCAAATTATATAAATCTTTAAGAAATTTGATAGGTATGTCAACATTTCAATAATAATAAAAAAATATTGCGCATGACACATGCAAAGGGGTGTCTTTTACAAAATAATTAAAAAGTAGGTAGGAATCAAGAGGTTATCAAAAAAGATATTCATAAATTTTTTTATTATTTTATAGTTTTGTTCCTCTAATATGTAGTTGTTAAACTATAGTCTTGATTTTGCATTGTAGTCCAATAAAAATCTAAATGATCCATCAACATTAAACTTACACATTAATGGAAATGGAAACATTTGTGGAAGACAAAGGTGGGGTGTACATTTTGCCAATAAGATGTTTAATTTTGTTAATTGTCGCATTTGATATGCATGGCTTTTGGTTAGGATTTCCATTTAATATGTTGGGTTATTCAATAATGTGTCAGTATTACATATATTCAAAGGATTAATGGACAAATGGGGGACACTAAGGTAATTGAATTGAACTTGCCTCATATATGTAGTTTTATATAGCAATTAAAAATTTATAAAATGGAGTATGAAAATGTGAAAAATGGTCCAATGGGTTTCTTTTTTTGGAACTCCACGCACTTTGAAAAAACACAAAGTATTTTATTTATTTTGGACCTAAAGCTTTGATTCATTGATATCCCTAAACTTATTATTTTGGGTATGTCTTTGTATACAAGGTGTGAGGATTATTTGCACACCTTCATCATTAAGTTATGCACTCACAATAAAACCGGTTGGAAGTGGAACTATTATGTAGTGTAGTCTAACAAGTAAGGTGGTTCGAAGTAAGTAATGAAATTCACAAAAAATTAAATAAATAAATAAATAAAAATCTAATGCTTTATGTTCAAATTTCATGAGTTTTTTAAATTTTATTTTATGTCTTTGTCCAAAGTTAAGCCCGAAACTAAAAACTACTTGCTTTGATTGAGGAAAACAAAATAAACATCTCAACCTCTTCTACTTCCAACACCTGCAACTCCCTCACAACAAAACCGATCAAGCTGAAATTTGAAGAAAAGCTTCTACATCTCTTAAACTAAGACTGATTTAATTTTGAAGCAAATCCAACGGTGGATTTGAGAGAAACAATTAATCAACCAAAAGTCCAGAGGCTTCACCATGGAAATCCTTCCATGAAACCCTCTTCAACACCCTCTACTTCCAACACCTGCAACTCCCTCATAGCAAAACCGATCAAGTTGAATTTTGGGGAGGGCCTTTTACACCTTCCAAACTAAGACTGATCTAATTTTGATGCAAATCCAACGGTGGATTTGAGAGAAACAATTAATCAACCCAAAAGTCCAGAGGCTTCACCATGGAAATCCTTCCATGAAACCCTCTTCAACACCCTCTACTTCCAACACCTGCAACTTCCTCTTAGCAAAACCGATCAAGCTGAAATTTGAAGAGAAGCTTCTACATCTCTTAAACTAAGACTGATTTAATTTTGAAGCAAATCCAACGGTGGAATTGTGAGGAACAACTAATTAAAACAAAAGTCCAGAGGCTTGCAACAAGTACTTGCTACACAAGTTCTTTTCATGCCTAATTCTTACACACACTCTTTCTATGCTTGATTTATGCACACATAAGAACTAATAACCAATCTTCCTCACACTCCTCCCCCTCCTCCTTCTTGCTTTTCCACATACACACAATGCCCTCTTCCTTGGTGAGCCTCCATGACCCCTTAAGCTTGTTCCCCTTGTCCAATGAGATCTTCGAAATCCTTTTGCACCAATCAATGGCTTCCTCATCCTTCAAGGGCCAATGAGATTTTGAGAATGAATTGCCATCCAATTGAAATTAAGATGAGAATCCTTGGGCCCAATGAACCATAAGAGAGATTCCATCCTCCAATCAAAGAGGATGACAATCCTCATGACTAATGGGATTCGAGGATCCATCCTCCCCCTTATATTGGATATCTTGATGAGGCCTCTTGAGCTTGATCCTTATCTTTTCCGTCCGTTGACCCTCACATCCCCCTTTTTCATCCTAATTACTTCAAGTAACTAACTACTAGGATCATTTATCAAGAGTAACAAGGAAAAAAGTCCTTGAGTTCTTACTTGACTACTTCAATGGTTGAAGTAACATTTCCATGTACCATTTACTCCTTTGATATTCCCTACCTATTTACTTTACTATGCACTAATTAACTATGTAGTACATAGTAAATTGGAATTACAATTTGCATCACAAAAACTCTCACATACTTCTAGATCCACCGTTGAATTTAGGGATTGATGAATCCACTGGATCTAGGGTGTTCGAGTTTTCATGAGGTTCCGCCGTCACTCCCACACCTTACGCTTACCCTAATTTGTTAAATAAAAAGGCCTTGACCCCTTTTAAACGCTAGTATCACCTTGTTCGTACTACCTTCTTGGTTTTTGTTGATGCAGGCGTAGTTAGTCATGGCGGATGACGATGCTACGCCTTCAAATCCTCTAGTCGCACCCGTACAACAAGAAGAGCTTGAAGAAGCACTGCTCGACTTGGATGTTTCTCAACGGCCGCGCGAAGAAGAACCGCCCAAGAGAGTGGTGCGCATTCAAGTTGCTCGTTTGGTATGGGATCGTCGACTCTCTCCTAACCCACATGCTTTAACAATTTACCTAGAGTTTGTTCCTGCTCGTGGAGCCGCGCCAGAAAGGTTTGAAGAGTGCCAGTGCGAAGATGATGATGTCCGTCTCCATTGTCGAACGTGGGTTCCTGGTGACGGCCATTATCGTTGGTTACGAGGCCCGATCAACCCACTTCCCCTGGAGCATCGAGCCGAGTACTTCGCTCGCACCATTTGTCGCATCCTAGAATTTTTACAATTGTGATCTATCCTTTTAGTCAATTATTCAATTGTAGTTCACTTGAGGCTACTTAGGCGGAACTGTTGCTACTTAAGTTTGATTTTGATTCTATTTCAAAGTCTGATAGAAGTGAAACTAAATAAAGATGTATTAGGATTACATCCTAAAAATCCTACAAGTACATCATTAGTGCTTGAAGGTCATTCTACAGACTAATTCAACCTTGTCATGCGAAATACTGTTAATTATGGGCTTGTATTCCCTATTTATCAATAAATCACATCTAATTCTACATCCGTTTCCCCTTCTTTACAAACTAAAAAAGATAATGTACTTTAAAAGGTTTACTAAGTCCTAAACTAATTAAGCGTTACATTCACTGAAATAAAGAATTACTCTATGCCTAGAAATATGACAAAAACTAATTCAACTTTTTAATAATCACTACTTGAAGGTTTATAAGCATTCAAATCATTAGTACTAAGGAAATTTAAGGAACTAAAGTTTAATTAATTGTTGAGCTATAATCCATGGCTCACACAAGGGCTATCGCTTTTTTTGTCCAACTTTAAATATATTTTCCATTTCACATTTAAAAAGATATAATCAACACACTTGCAACAAAAGAGTGGGTGAATTGAATGTCAAACTTGCAAAATGGAATAAAAACAACAAACAAAAAAACATGTCAACTTTGCACCTTTCAACCCAAAGCTTTGAAGGCCATAGTGAACTAGCACCCACCACAAAGATCTATCATGAAGATTTTATATTAAGCTTAACATTCACTTAAAGATTAAGTCACCCCATTTAAGATTGGGTGCCACCTAGGATGCCACCTAGATTTTCATTTAACATGGACTTAACATCAAGTGTGAATGCACACCGTTTGAACTTGTTTATCACTTGCATATTCATTTTGCCATAGTTTTTGCTTCTTAGAAGATGTACTTATATTTTTCGTCACTTCTTCACCCATTCTACAAACTTCTATTATTTTTGTTGCCTATACACACACATTCACAAATTTATAATATATATTTAAATAAATAAATAATATATATATATAATCTAAGCTTTAAATTGTTTGTTTAGGTCCACATTTGACTTTTTGGATAGGTGGAGTGGATTTGGACATTCTTTTGCCCACTTTTGAGATATTGGTATTGAAAAGAATTGAAAAATAAACAAATCCAAGGCCAAACCAATTGAAGTAATTTTAAAAAATAAAATAAAAAGAAGTTTAAAGAAAGAGGGGGGGGGGGTTGTCTTTGAGACAAGAAGAAAGAGGGCCCAAAAAAAAAAAAAAAGGCAATGCATGATCTGGAAGGACCTAGAAGCATGGGAATTTGAGATGTTGTCACCTCAGCGAAGCAAGGGACCGCCGCTTGAGACGTGGAACCTCGAGGTTGCTTTGCTTTGCCGCAGCCGGTCTCCCGGTGGCCGGGTAGGTAGGTGTTGGCCCGCTGACCGGAACGATTCCTCTGGGGGGGGGGGGGGAGGGGGAGCAGCTACCCAGTTGTAAGCTGTCGCATGCAACTGGTCTCGCGTGCGGACGGGACGGCTCCACCAAGTTGCCGTCCCGTTGCACCCCTTTCCTCGACTCTTCTCTTTTGTGTTTCTCTCTTCACGCCCGCCCTTGTTTGTTCTTGCCGCTCCCCTTGCGCCCGACGTCTCTCGATTTGCAGCAACTTTTGTAGCGCTCTTCGCGGCGGTCCTCGGAAGACAGCAAGATGGAGCTTTAGAGTGGCGTTTGGTATGGGTTTTCGTATTTATTCGCCGTTTTCTTCGTTTTACAAGCCGTGCCGGGCTTCTTGAAAGCCCACGGAAAGAAGGACGGACGGACGCACGGGACCAAGGCTTCGTCTGTGGAGCTTTATTTGTTGGTCGCGCCTTTCTTCGTGTTGTGTTTTTGGGGGGTTTATTTCCCCTCTTTCCCTGGACCCCCTTTTCATGGCAGCCGCTGGCCGACCAGGGATACCTGCAAATGGACAGCATCTGGGTGTCACGGAACCCATTTCCATCGCCGGTCCGACGGAGATGGATTGCATCAAGACCAGGGAGCTTGAGAAGGTACGTGAGAGGAACAGAATGGCGAGAGTGTTCCAGGGCTGGCTTTATATTTGTTGTGTTGTGATTTGGCGTTTATGTGCAATTTTATGTCTTCCGGGAAGATCCGCGTTCGTTCGAGATCCGGATGCATACTCTCTGTACTGGGTTGCGATTTGTTCGATGTTGGAGTTGCACTGGGAGTTTTAGAATATTAGGGAAGAGCCGTGTTGGGGTGTTGCGGCGGGCTCAAGGTTTTCGTCTCTTTGTTGATTTTTTCCCCAAGCCTTACTCTCATTCTCGTTCTGCTAGGGTTCGGATTTATGGTGACGTTCTCCAGTATTCTCGTTAGCTCTTTAAGGTTTTCCCCTTGTTGTTGCGAGTCCGTTCTACTGCTCCCTTGGTATACAGTTGGGTTGGTAATCAGTTCCAATTCTTTGGTCGGCTTGATTGTGTCAGAGCTACAAGTAAGGAAGTTTGTCCAGATGGGCTGGGAAGTGGATCTGGGGTTCAGGGATAGGGCATAGAAAATAATGTTCAATTGTCATGTGCACTTTGATGGCATGATGTCCTTGTTGGATTCAGGGTCTGTTGCTTTTTCAGTATTGTAGTGAGATACACAAGTGGTGTCTCTGAATATTGGCTTTTTGCATGAAATTTTGGGTTCTCTTCCAAAATATAAGAGCCCATGGTTTTGTCTTGGGTGGGACTGCAGTTTCTGGTGAGTGCAGGGCTATATGAGAGCCAAGAAGAAGCAGTGCAACGAGAAGAGGTGCTTGGCCGCCTTGACCAGGTGAGAGAGAAGTCTCTGAGCTTTACCTCTGATGATGAGCCGAAGGCAGGGGGAAATTGTGTTGAGCTGTATCAAAAGTCTTTCAGTTGAATCAATTGTGTATGGTCTTCTTCACAAGCAGGCTAGAGTTGCTGTCTTGTGCTGGCAGTGAGCATGTAGGATTAGGATTGTCAACAGTCAAGAAAGCAGGGTATCACTAGGATGCCTTCACTGAAACTCTCGAGTCTTGGGTGGTAGATTGTTCTGTGTATCTAAGGTGGTGCCGTATGAATTTCTGAGACTCGGATTTGGATGCCACAGATTGTGAAATCATGGGTGAAGCAAATAAGTAGGAACAAGGGTTTCAATGAGCAGCTGGTTCAGGAATCGAATGCAAAGATCTTCACATTTGGTTCTTACCGACTAGGGGTAATGTTTTTCCACTCATGCTGAATATGGAAATGGATAAGCTGCTTTCAACATACAAGAAGGGTGTGCAATTAGGGTTTCACATGTTCTACTCATGTGGTGATTTGAAGGAACGGGTTGACTTCAATCATGAGAATTGAGAATTTCTCAGCACTTGTGAAGATGTTGGGTTTTAAGAGGCTCAGCAAAAGCCCTATGAATTTGTCACTTAGGTTTCAAATTGTCTGTGCTTTAGTACTATTTGCAGGACCATCACTGGTTTTAAGTGTGTACCAATCGTGTCATACTCTTGACCATATGAAGGCTGGAGAAACCATTTTGCCATCTTCATTCATGCAGGTTCTCTGAAGTATGATCCTTAATATTGGAATTTGTAAGCAATGTGGGATTGCCGTGGACAACAGCTGTAAAGTTGAGGAAACAGAGGTTTCTTGAGCTTTTTCTTACACATCTGACATTTTTTTGTTGCAGGTTCACGGTCCAGGGGCTGACATTGATACACTTTGTGTGGGGCCTCATTATGCTACCCGTGAGGTGTGCTATTTCCTCTGGTTCTGGGGTCTATCGGGGCCTAGATGGTATCTTGTGAGTTGACTGTGAGATCTAGAATCCTGTAATTGCATAAGTTTTGTACTCTTTCTGAATGTTCCATTGTGGGAAGAAAGTCCCAATCCTATCTCAATGTATTTCAAGTGTGCAGGAGGACTTTTTCATGGAATTGCACTCAATTCTTGCTGGAAAGGAGGAAGTGACAGAGCTCCACCCTGTTCCAGATGCTCATGTCCCTGTGATGAAGTTTAAGTTCAATGGAATCTCCATTGATCTTCTATATGCAAGACTTTCATTGTGGGCAATTCCGGATGTAAGTGTTTTCTGCTGTCTGTCAATAATCAGAAACATGTATTCCTGGGGACATTGTGGTCACAGAGGAGTAAATCTTGCGTCCAGTCGAGCCATTATCAAGTCTATTATTCTGGGATGAGGTTCTTATCTCTTCAGTTCATGACTGAGTTTATTGAAGTGGCACCTCTATAGGATTTGGACATTTCTCAGGAGGCCATTCTACGGAATGTGGACGAGCAAAGTGTTCGAAGTCTGAATGGTTGCCGAGTCACTGACCAAATACTGCGTCTTGTTCCAAATATCCAGGTATTCTGATTGTAAATGTTAGTTAGCTCCATCACATAGCAATTAAGCATTGAAGCAGCGGAGAAGATTTGATTCAGGGCAAAATGCTCGTTCACATTATGATTTAGAGGGGAATCTGTGATTTCCTGTTGAAGGGCTCTTGTGGATTGTTTCATCTTAGTATCTAACTAATGTAACTGTGTGAATCTACAGCATTTTCGAACCACGCTCCGGTGTTTAAAGCTTTGGGCAAAAAGGCGAGGAGTGTACTCAAATGTGAGGCATCTGTTGTTACTCCTTCGGCCCAGTTGTGAGTTGGGCAGGGAGATTGATTGTGTGTTCCCTTGTGTAGGATGATATGCTATTTTGCATCTGTAGATATATATATATATATGGGCTCACAACAGAGTAACTTTAGACAACTTGTCAGATAAAATATTTGCCTCTTTTTTGAGGAAATGCTGGTTGAGCTCACAGTTGGATGATAAAGTGAGCTGTAAACCCAGGCCGTTTCTGCTAGATTCTGTATTCAATTGTGGAGTGCAATTCCAGGAACTTATCAATGTTTCGGATGGATTCCACTCTGAACTCTTGGTACTATGCATTTGTAGGTAACGGGGTTTTTGGGAGGTGTGAATTGGGCTTTGCTTGTGGCACGAATATGTCAATTGTACCCAAACGCAGTACCAAGCATGCTTGTGTCTAGGTTTTTCCGTGTTTACACTCAATGGCGCTGGCCCAACCCAGTTATGCTCTGCTCTATTGATGAGGGCACTCTGGGCCTTCCCGTGTGGGACCCTCGCAAAAACCCACGCGACAGGACCCACCAGATGCCTATCATCACCCCAGCCTACCCTTGTATGAATTCAAGCTACAATGTATCCAACAGCACTCTGCGTGTGATGACAGAAGAATTTCAGCGAGGCAACGATGTATGTGAGGTAAACAGTTCCTTGGGGGTGTCATGATCTTGGACATGCTAGCACAATGTGATGTTCATGAGAATATTGGGCATGAGCTATATGAATATCATCTTGTTTGATGCTAGGAAACCTCATCTGGATTAACTAATGTAGGTCTGGTTCTCCTTAAGTTTGTGTGCCGCATGGCATACTGTGTTTGTCTTGTTCTGTTATAGATTTCTCTTAGTCATCTCAACTCTGCACACAAGGTTTCAGAGCCAGATGACAGCATTTTGTTTCAGGAGAGTATTGACAAATGTATGCTCTATTGTTTGCAGTCATTGGAAACAGTTAAGTCAGATTGGAGTGCATTATTTGATGTGTACCCCTTTTTTGAGGTCTACAAGAACTATCTCCAGATTGACATCACAGCCAATGATGATGACGACCTCCGCAGATGGAAAGGCTGGGTGGAGTCCCGTCTCAGGCAGCTGACCTTAAAGGTGACTAACACAGTCTCAACTTAAGTTTTTGTTTGATATGGTGTTTATATATTTGCAATTGCTATGTTTGCTTCATCAAGGAGATAATGTGAATTCTGTAAGTGCTTTGGATAAAATGAGTTTTTGGTTGCTTGTCGTGATTCTTTAACCTTCCCATTGAGTTTTTGGTCCTATACTACCTTGCAATTTTATAGGTTGTACATCATGGAATAGAGAGCTCTTTTTGTCACTGGAGCCTCTTTGTTTCTCAAGTGTGTTCACTTGGTGAAAATGTTTATGTGATTTTCCAGATTGAAAGGCACACATATGGCCTGCTTCAATGTCACCCGCATCCAAATGAGTTTGTAGACACTTCTAGGAAAGGCCGCCATTGTGCTTTCTTTATGGGTTTGCAGCGGAAGCAAGGTACACCACAGCAGGAAGGGCAGCAGTTTGACATTCGAGCAACAGTTGACGAGTTTCGGCATTCTGTGAACATGTACATGAATTGGAAGCCAGGGATGGACTTGTATGTGTGCCATGTACGCAGGAAGCAGATTCCTGCTTATGTTTTCCCAAATTGTGTACGACCAGCAAGGCCCCCAAGGCCTGCAGGGTTGGCTGGCCGGCCAGGTTCTGGATCAGGACCTCGTACGCAGCCGGCTCAACTACAGAAAACAGGGTCTAATACTTCAGCCACAGATGATGATGTGGATGACAGAATGTCTGAGGGACTGGAAGGAGAGACACTAAGATTAGCAAAGAGGAGACAGGAAAGTGTGCCAGATGAGGTGAAACCTTTGAAACGAGGAGGGTTGGTGAGGGCTGATAATGGTTTGGGTGCAGAGAGGCCTAGCCCTCCACATCTTGAGCCTGCACAGTGCCCTGCACCAGTTGCTTCCGGGATTCAGACTGCATTAGCAGAGGAGGCAGCATTTCAGGCTGTCACAGGTGGGCCACATGTTGGTGACTATGTCCAAGCTGATGATGAACTGGATGTTGTTGATGAAGGCTTTGGAACCACAAATGGTGTTAGTGCCTTGGCACAAGGGGCTATTGCCTCAGAGCCTCTAGATCTGGAACTTGATGAGATTGGTATAGGCGAGTCTACAGGAGCTATGTCATTCAGTAGCCCTCAGGCTAGCAGCTTTCAGACAGGAAATTTGGATGAGCTTGAGGTATGGAGTATGGTGCCTTGACACTCTCTCTTCAACTGTGTTCTATAATCTGCAATGTTTCAGGCAGGCATACACAACTGGAAATGAGGTACTTTTAGTTGTTTTGGATTTCTGATTGCTCAGAGACAAATGATGTAAGTCTAGCTTTTGTCTGTGTTTAGTTCTTTTAGCCAGGCTGATGACAGTGAAATTTTAGCTGGGCTGATGCATCTGTGCCTATGAAGACTAACTAACTCACTGCATTGGTTGTCGGATTGTGTTGATCTGTCTGCAATCATGGTTCCTTTCTGGATGATGCTCTTGGGGCTATTTGAAAATAAAGTCGACAGTGCGAGTGGGGCCAACTGGCACAAAACCCTCTCCAGAGCTTCAAAGGAAGCCATTGATAAGGTAAGTGCAACGTACCTGTTCCTGGCATCTGATTACACCACAATTTTATACTCTCCAAACTTCTGGTGGTCCTGTAGCTAACTGTGGGGGCTTGGCTATCTTGTTGCTGGGGCTTCCTCACAGACTCCAAAACACTCTCACTCGCAAATTCAGCTTAGAAAAACAAGAAATGCATGGGGTAATTGCATTCCTACATAAATTAAGTGTTTTGCTTAGAAAATGGCCTTTGTTTCAATTGTGAAGTTGGTGCTGTTAGTTCTAGTGGGTTTGTTTGTTACAAGTTCTAGTACTAGGTCTTAGGCATGCAAAAGTACTTGTGGCAGAGTTTAGTGCAATCTGAGTTTCACGTATGAGGGACACAACACTTCCTCAGGTCACCTCCTTAAGGTTTTGAAAGCTGTTGTATGTGTGATCAGTCAGTTATCTGGTGAAAAGTGCCCACAATCTCAGTCTTGAGGTGTTTCCAGTAACCTGGACATGTGAAAGAATGCCTACTGTCACTATTTCTAGTCTCTCTCCCTTGGATTGGATGCCAAGAAGCTGCACCAAAGTGGTTTATGCAGCTGAATGGGCCCAAGGATATTTCACTATGTTGTTGATTTTTGTGACAAAATTAGACTGTCAGTTGTGTCTTATGTGAGTTCATTACTTCTTCGATTGTGATATGTAGCACTTCTTCATTGGTGTTTGTACATGTGCAGGTTGAGTAAAACTTTGACCCCTGCTACACGACCTAATGCAGGCGCCCTAGATGTATTCTAAATGAACATGTGTACGTAAATCTGAGATTTTCCGTAGTCTTGAGCTGGTCAGATCCCATAGTGCCCAAGCTAACGTCGTCACAGTTGATGAGCATGGTATGTAGCCTAGTGGGCTGAAATCTTGCCTGTTGTAAAAGCAACTGTCATTCAAGGAGAGCTGCAACAACTGTCTGGCAAGGGCTCTCTTTCAGAGAATATCTGCAACCCTTTTGGCAATGGCTACACTCAAGCTCTTAGTGTGGCTTAATCATCACCTCAACAATTCTGTATGTGGAGAAGAGTGTTAAGGGGAGCTCTTCCATGGGGGAGGAGGACCAAGGTTTTGGTTTGGACTGCCACTGAGGAGGAGACATCCTCTCTTTTTCTGCAGGTCTGAAACCCCTTTTGCATTGCTAATTTCTTTCATTTGCACGTGTTGCTCTGTGTGGGGGTTGGTTAGTGGTGATGGCAGGGCACAGGTTGCTTCTTAGATGTGTTTGTGTGTTTGGATGTCTTTATAATCATTTTGTTGGGTGGTGGTGGAGTGCATGGACTGCCTGCTTTTTGTTTGCATGTAGGAAACATTATCTAATCTTCAGAGCAAGGCCCTTTTTCAGAGGTCTGGCTAGCTGTGGCACACCAACCGTAGAGGGACAGTAGTTGGGGGTGCTACTGGGTAGTGCAGTGAAGAATGGAAATTCCAGAAAGGAGAGGGTGGGTGGGATGTGTTTGTTGAATCCTTGAATAGAGAGTGTGGAGGTCTTAATTCAGTTGTGTAGGGTCCTAGTACTTTAGACAAAATTTGGATATGGAGAAAAATGTTCTCTGTATTGAGACTACTACTCTTTGTAATGAAAAATTCTTCTTAAATTGATGATATGAGTGTGATGGTTGTCTATCTGCCCACTTTTCTCTCAGTAAATTCTTTTTGTCTTCCAGTGTTGCAGCCCCCTGCTAAAAGTGTTTTGTGTACCCTGGTGTATTGTGGTGAAATGGTGAGAATCAGATTCATTATTGTAGAATTTGGGCATCCTCTTTACCCCCAGCCAATACCATTGAGACTTCCATCTCTGAAACAGAATTACATCCAAAAACCATCTTGAATCTTACTATGTACATCTGCTTTTTGGGAGGAAGCTTGCTGTGTTTATGCTTATAAGCTTTTGACTCCCAGCAAGCATAACAAGCAACTGCTTGCCTGCAAAATGGCTCTGCCCCTCGAGACGCTTCAAAGTTCAAACCAGCAGCAGTACCCACTTTTATTTTTTGACGTAGAATTGTAAAGACTTGGATTTTTTGAGTTTGTAATTGAAACTACTTGTTTGAAGAAACTGGTTAAGATTGAAAAGGAAGTCATGTGAACCATCCATACCCAAGGCATTCATGTTAAAAGTAGTGTTCCTAAGTACATCATGCATTGAGCAAATTGAAAACTTCTTGATTTCCATTGCCAAACCCTAAGCATACATTTGTGAAGTGTGGTAATTTTTTTTGAGGAAAAAAAGAATGGAAAACAAAAATATGTTCGGTTACACAATATGTAACTAATGAAAACTCCCTAAACTTTTGGCCTTTGGTATTAAGGGAAAACCATCAAATAGGTAGGTAGACTTAATACTAATGTGTGCGTTCATTTATTTTTCGCCTCACAAAAGTTTGCTAGGAATATGTTGTCACAAATTTTGCTCTAAAAACCCTAAACCCTAAAATAAAAGGAAACTTGTTTTAGGGTTTTAGCTTTTGACCTCAAAATAAAAGGAATATGTTGTCACAAATTTTGCTCTAAAAACCCTAACCCTAAAATAAGAGGAAACTTGTTTTAGGGTTTTAGCTTTTGACCTCAAAATAAAAGGAATATGTTGTCACAAATTTTGCTCTAAAAACGCTAAACCCTAAAATAAAAGGAAAACTTGTTTTAGGGTTTTAGCTTTTGACCTCAGAATAAAAGGAATATGTTGTCACAAATTTTGCTCTAAAAACCCTAAACCCTAAACTAAAAGGAAAACTTGTTTTAGGGTTTTAGCTTTTGACCTCAGAATAAAAGGAATATGTTGTCACAAATTTTGCTCTAAAAACCCTAATCCCTAAACTAAAAAGGAAACTTGTTTTAGGGTTTTAGCTTTTGACCTCAAAATAAAAGGAATATGCTGTCAAAAAACCCTCATAAAGCACCATAAATTTTTTAATTTAAAAAAAAAAATCATTTTTCCCCCTTGTTACCTAACAAGAATCCTCTGGGTATCATGTGGAAAAGCATAAAACAAAGAGGCCGGGCATTTCCAAAAACAAAATGTTCACCATTTCCAACTACACTAAAAAACCCTAGATCAGGTTTTTATGAATTGTGGGCACTTTTTTAAGCCAGAAAGAGGAATGGAAAAAAAAGACCAGGCATCTAAGCCTCGTGTCTAGGTTCGGTAAAAACTGAGGCTCGGAACTGTAAGTAGGTTAGGGGATCAGGTTCGAAAGTCTAGGTTAGAGAGGATACGATCGACGGATCAAGGAGGCTGCAGAATGGAGATCGGACGGTCAGAAGTGAGAGAGGAACAGAATAAGGATTAGGGTTTAGAGACAGCGGTGTCTTTCTCTTTGGTCCGCCTCTCTGTGTGCTGTTTCTCTCCTTCTGCTCTTCCAGTTTTTCGCTGCTTGGAAGAGGAGCAGCAGCAGCAGCGGCCACGCCAGCTCGCCACCATGGTAAGCGACCTTGTTCTCTACTCATTGTCAGTCGTAAGTGATCGCCGTGCTCATTCTTCAAGAAAAAGGTTTAGTAACAATTATTACAAGTTGAGCAATAACGAGGAAGAGGATGGAGAAAAACCTTCATTTTAGGAGGAGGAATGGAATGAGTGGCACTGCATGACTCCGAAGGTAGGAGTTTGAACTGCCTGTTTTTCTTCTTCTTCTTCTTCTTGTGTGCAGGTGTTCATTAAGTCGCATATGACCAAGGCCTACTTCAAGAGGTTTCAGGTCAAGTACAGGCGCAGGCGAGGTCAGTCAAATCTTTTTGCTTCCTGTAGCTCAAGACTGTAGATGCAAGAATTGGGGCTATAATGCACATGCCGATCAGTCGTTCTGAATTTAAATGCCAGGGACATGTGGGCGATCCTGTCTGAATGTGCTGTCGAATGCACTTACTGTGTTGGTGACATGTACTCTTTGTGTGGGCGATGTGCAGCTGGGAAAACCGACTATCGGGCTAGAATACGTCTAACCACTCAGGACAAGAACAAGTACAATACTCCGAAGTACCGTTATGTTGTCAGATTTGTATCCTCCTTAGTTCAGTCCTTGGTTAGATTGGTCCAGGAATATTGTTTCAACCCATGCAGGCCTTCATGTTGCTGTTTTGTATCTCACGAGAATGAATTATGTTTGCCTCTTGGATCTGGACAGTGTGGTTCTTGTTCTGTGAGATAATCTGTGTAATGGTGTCGTTGCGGTTTTGGTCTTGGGGGCATTCTCTGAATACTGAATGGGATTGATGGTGTGTCTGTATATCTCTTCATTTATTTGTCACCAAGAGGCAGGGGGATGTCAGTTATATGATTTGTGATAGGTTGCCTATCTCCATTTTTCGGAGTGAAGTATTGATGTTGACTCTATGTTCGTCTTGTGCTTCTTGGAACTCCAATGGTACTTGCATCTGTTCCTTGACATATGTATCCGTGCAGACCAACAAAGATATTGTGGCTCAAATCACATATGCCACTCTTGCTGGTGATATTGTTCTGACAGCAGCCTATGCCCATGAGCTTCCCCGCTATGGCTTGAAGGGTGGACTCACCAATTATGCTGCTGGTATGCTTTCTGTGTGCTCTTTCAAACAATCACTGGGAGCAAGTATCAGCTGGTGTTTGTTTGGTGCGTTCTTGCAATCAAAGGTTGTCATCACCATGAACTTCACTTTGACTAATAGATGGTTGGATGTGGGTCTGGTGTCTGTCACAGCATATTGCACAGGTCTTCTACTGGCTCGTCGTCATTTGAAGAAATTTGAGCTTGATGAAGACTACCCTGGCAATGAAACGGTTTGTCTTTAATCCTTCACTTGTTTGTAAGTTCTTGGAGAATTGCTTTGAATGTAAGGGCACAATGGGATGCTAGCAGCATTTTGAGATTTCCAAAACTGAAAATAGTGGTGGCAATCCAAGGCAATGATTGACATTTATAAGTCATAATCAGGTGGATGCTTGATTGTGATGTGTTTATTGTTCTTTTCAGATGTTGTGAAGAGTGCAGCTAGTGCAGCAAGTACAGATATTTGTATAGTGAATTTTGGGCTGATTAGTATTTACTTATCTACACCAACAATTTTGAGCTGGTGAAGCCAGTGGGTAGTCATGGCAGCTCATCACTGCTCTTGATGATGCAGGTGATGGTTTACTTTTTGTGAGTGATTCTCATAATGTTATGACTGCACTCATTCTTGTTCTATGTTCAAAGTTTTGTTGTGGAGGTTTCTCTGCAATGTCATAAATGTGAGTGCCCTGGCATAGTGGGTACATGCAGCTCCATGTACTCATTCTTTTTTGTCTGGTGCAGGCTACAGGTGAGGACTTCAATGTTGAGGAGGGTGAGGGCAAGCGGCCATTCAGGGCTCTTCTCGATGTGGGTTTGATCAGGACTACAACTGGCAACAGAGTTTTTGGTGCCCTTAAGGTGCTTTACAACCTCATTTATTTCTTTTGTAGTATGCTTTAATAGTGTCAGCACATGTTCATTATCTGGCATCTTATAGATTCCAGTCCTTGTGCAGTTCTTTTAAATAATGTATCCCCGGTACATAGTTTCTTTATTTTCATTTTTCCTGAATATCACTTTTTTTAATTGCATTCATGTGGATGGCACTCCATGGAAGTCCCATTTACCTTAAAATCTCTTGCTGTATTCTTGGAAAGAGAATTGGAAGGTTTCTTCCTGCTTCTCCAGAAAATATGAGTGGGACTCTGTGGTGTGCACAAAACCTATGCCCAATGTAGTAGTTTGATGTAGCTTGCCTTTTTTTAGGTGATGTATTAGTGCCGGAGACTGGCCATACCTAATGGCAATGTGGGTGTGATGTCTGTGGCTTCACCTGTTTAAGGATTCTCTTGTTGGAGAGAAATGGTAAGAATTCTTCAGTTTGTCAAAAGCAGCACTCTGATCACTGTTTTGAAACAGGGTGCTTTGGATGGAGGTTTGGACATTCCCCATAGTGAGAAGAGGTTTGCAGGTTTTAGCAAAGAGGACAAGAGTCTGAATGCTGAAACTCATCGCAAGTATATCCTTGGTGGGCACATTGCTGACTACATGAAGGTTTAGTTTCTCTCTACCCAAGCTGATAGGTCTCCATCAAGTTGTATGTTGCTGGAAACAGAGTATTTGTTGCCTAGTTCTATATCTTCTTATGTCTTTTCAAAAATACTGATCATCTTTTCCTTTGGGGGAGGTGCTGCAGCTTTTGAAGGAGGATGAGCCTGAGAAGTACCAAGCCCACTTCAGTGGGTTGGTGAAGGAAGGCTTGGAGGCTGATGATATTGCAGAGATGTACACTAGTGTGCATGCTGCCATCCGTGCTGACCCAAATCCCCAGATAACTGAGAAGAAGGCTCCTGCTGAGAAGAGAACGTGAGTTGGTTACCTTGTCTGTTGCCTCTTATGACATGTTTTGCAATGAGGTTGACAAATTCATGAGATATATTGACATCTTTGTAGGGTTACCAAGTTTGTTAGATTAAGAGAACCCGGTTTTTTTGCTATAAGTGTGATCTCAAGAAAAGGATATCCAACTGATAGCACTTAGTTCTCTAGTCTTCCATGGGTGGTTGAAAAGAACTGCCTTGAACTGATTGGGAGATCCTTCTTGTATGTGATGAACAGCTGGAAGACAAAGAAATTGTCTTATGAGGAGCGAAAGGAGGCCTTGATTTCCCGGCTCAATGCCCTAAACGAAGAAGGTGATGAATAGACTACATCACACCTTATTATGCTGTAAGCATATGTTATCTTACATTCTAGTGAGTTCTCAAGAAACCAGGTTCTGCTTTGTTGGTATGTGGAAGAGATTTGGAAATGCTGAATATGGAATGGCTCAGGCATTGTCGAGCTGTCAATCTTCATTTTTGTATTGTGTGAGCAATCAATCTCCTCATTTGAAAACTCCAATCCTTTGTGGAGATGTCATGAAAAAAGATTTTAGCACAAAGTTAGCCTTCTTGCTGGTGATTTGAAGTTCAGTTAGGGTGCTCATGTGCTTGCTCAAGTTCCGGAAACTTGATTATTACCAGAAAAGTTTTCATAACTTGCAATAATTACCTTGGCAAACAATCTATGAGCTTCTGGGTGGTTCAGCAAATTAGTTCCTCAGGGAAGATAATCTACCTAATATTGAATTTCCAAAATCTAGTAACCTACCTGGATGATGCAATCATGATCCAGATAGGTTGTCAATCTTTACATATTACTACAAATTTTGTATATTCATCAATGCCAACATTTTTTTGCCCATCAAAAACAATAACATCATTACTTTGAAGTGCTCTTCTCTTGCATCCTTCAAACAATATCTTATCATCCCCACCACACCTTAATGCAAACCTTAATTTTTCAAAGAAATTGCAATGAACCACATGATGAGCAAGAAGAGCCTTCCCTGAATCATGACACGCAAGTTCAACATTTTAATACTTGATTTGAAAATTAGAAATGTGCAAACTACTATATTTCATGTATGTGCACCATAAGTGAAACAAATGCACAACATACATGCCTGAAAAACCCAAACCCTAAAATAACATATTTTGTGGAAATTTGAAATGAATTGATGAAACTTAAAAAGTTGGTGATGTTATGAAAGAAGCCATCTACAACATCACATATTCATTTCCCTTTCTCATATTCCTTCACTAAATAAATCATTTACACTCTGAAAAATTTCCACCTTTTTACACTATTAAAATTTACGTCTTTTATACTCTTAAATTTTATAGCCATAAATTTCACCTATACTTTTTCTTAATTATCAATTTTATTACTTTAAAAATTATTGCTTTAAATTCTGTTTATGCTCTTC